>RQTK01002054.1:0-18537 GCA_003991915.1 Elysia chlorotica | reverse complement strand
AGGAGAGGGGGGGGGGGGCTCGCCAAAACTGGGCCCAAGGCTCCCTGCAACCTCAGTTCGACACTGCCTGTTGCTTTAATTATTTAAATACTTTTACCTTGCTATCTATTAAGAATGAGGACTGACAATGTCATATTTTACAGGTGTACTGTCATTTTGTCTGTTAAGATAGTACCGAAACACTAATACCATGTTGTTTTGATTTGTTTTGTTTTAACCTCAATATATATATATATATAGGCCTATATATATATATAAATTATAATGAATGGATAGAGGGTAAGGTGGAAAAATTATAACCAGCCAGGAACATAGTTAGAGTAGCTACGTCAAAGAAGGGGGGTTATAGAGTGACACCTCTGAGTGTGGGTGAATAGGGAAAGGGAAAACCAGTTTGAGCCGGGCGGGAAGAGCGAGGCTGGAGGTCGCCTTTCTCCAGACCAGCGTTTTCAATTGACTCGTTTCAGTGAGGGTAGGTGCTCTTGTCAATCCTGCGTGCGGTTAGTAACCTTTTTTTTTTTTCTCGACGTATGGGCTGCTTGTGCCGTGAAGGGGGGAGGAGTGTTGTCGAACTGGGTTTTGGTTTGACTTGCAGAGGGGTCCTGGCTACTAATGTTAGCGTGAATTCGGTAGTTGATGAGTATATACCCGCATAGTGTTGGCGTTGGATGCTAAGCAACGAACTGAAAGCCAGTGTTGCTGGCGGAGTCTAACAAATCATTGAGATATCTCATAAGCCCTAAGTTCTTTTCACTTGTTTTGCGGACAAATGACAATCTGCACAGCAATATTGGTTTTTAAAATAAATGTACATTACAGTGACTTTCATAGGCCTCCTTTAGGACAGATCAAGACACCGAACCGATAGAAGTGAACAGGCTTTTGAACAATGAGAGGAGCATTGAGATAATTTATTAGACTGTTAGCCTATTTTGGCGAGAATGCTTTGCCAGCCTGCAGAGCCTACACAATAAAACTAAACTGTTCTAATTGGGCGCAATAGTCTAATAATTTACATCTCTTTATTCAATCAATTATAGTTAAAATGTGTGTCTACTGCGGCGAATTGGCCGTAGTTTTTTTGTTTGTTTGTCTGCTTTCGTTTTTGTTTTGTGTTTATTTTCTTTGTGTTTGTTTTTTTTTGTTTTGTTTTGTTTTTAATAAACCTCGATTTTAGTGCTATGCAGAATCTTACGAAAACGCACAAAAAGCGAAATACATTCTTTTTAAAAATTTACTCCCCTTTCACTATAGTAGTTTTATTACGTTGTTTAAAAAAACCCTAAGAAAACAACAAGACAACAACAACAATAACAACAACAACAACAACAACAACAACAACAACAAAAACAACAACAACAACAACAACAACAACAACAACAACAACAACAACAACAACAACAACAACAACAACAACAACAACAACAACAACAACAACAACAACAACAACAATGACAACAAGACAACAACACCAAACTCACCCAAAAAATTTTTTTGAAAATGTTAAACATACATTTTTCGAAAAAAAAAAACCCACATTAACAAAAACCAAAACACTAAACTGTGGAGAGATCTCCGGTCCGAAACCCACGATCAGACAAAAGTTTACTCAATGATTAGATGCAAAGCAAAACAAATCTACATTAACTCTCTGTTTACAGCAAATAGGTCTATAAATTATTGGATTTGCTTCCCTGTCCTTGATATGTATCTAAAAAAAATTATGTTTGCTCTTTTTCCGTTTTGCTGAGAGAGATTGTAAGAGCAGCAAACAATTGCATCTTCTTCTTCACTGGTACTCCATTGTTCTTCTTCTCTAGCAGAACTAGATCTAGGTTTCTGGTCTTCATTGTATGCCGTCAAACAAACAAGATCACGTGACAGTCGATGCGCATCGCATCAAAATATACACTCGGAAAAAACACAACGTCTGAACACTCTTAAAAAACAGAGTGCAAACTACACATGCGTTTGCTTGTGTATATTTGAATCTGCGAAAAGTACACGCCGTCTGAACAGAAATAATTCCAAGGACATACACATGGAAAAAATCCTTCGTCTGTACAGTCCCTAAGTAAAAGTCTCTCTGTACTTGTTTCTTCCGGTCTTTTTCGCTATGGTTATGTCTATAATTTATGTCGCTTCTTTCACTAATTCAATATTTCCGTGTCGCTGTGTCTTTGTCTTTGTGTCTCCATGTTTTTGTTTCTTTCGATGGTTGCGCTGACTTTGTCTCTGTATTATAGATCTCGCTCTTCCTGTCTTTTTCCTCCTGAGCGTTTCTCTCTGTCTCTGCCTCTGTGTCTGTGCATATTTATGTGTGCCTGTCTGTCTGTCTGTCTGTCTGTCTGTCTGTCCATCTGTCTGTCTTTGTATCTGTCTCTCTCTTTCTTTCTCTCTCCCTTTCTCTCTCTCTCTCTCTTTCTCTCTCTCTATAGAATCTTTTTCTGTGTGTATGCAGCCGAACTCCCAATATTTTTTATGGGGACTTCAGTCTTGGGATCCGTCCATAATATAACCTATGTTGAGTGCTAATGTTGGAGGGGGCAGTGGTCTAGGGGTAGGACATCGGCTTCCGACGCAAAAAGTCCCGAGTTCGAATCCTGGCTGTTGCGTTCCCTACTGGTTGGGTCGGTGTCAGTATAATGTGACCAGCTGGGACAGGAGTCATGGTATCCCCGCCTGTCTCGATGTGGCAGCACATAAAATTTTCAGACGTCCGTCTTGGGGCCCGTCCACAATATAGCCTATATAGTGCTGATGTTGGACGTTAAACCAACCCAACCAACCATCAGCTGATGTTGGACGTTAAACCAACTCAACTCAACTCAGCGTGTAGGCAAGACTCTAATAATAATGAAAATGATTGTGTAACCACGCAAAAGTATAATGCAAATACATGCAGTAAAAAAAGAATTTAAGAATTTTAATAGTTGATAATTAAATGCCCACAAGATATTATTTTTTAAATTTTAGTTCAAAATCGAATTCTGCCCGCGATGCCCCCTTAATTTTTTGACGCTGATTACAAAAAAATAATCAGTTTTGTTCTACGTGAAGTCCACGCTCCGCTATGTCCATTTAAAAATCGCCCTAGTCCAGCCCGTGACGTCACCCATCCGGCGACGGTGGTGTCGGTGAGCCCCTGTCATGTTTTCAGCGTGGATAAAAATTGTTTTTCCATTCTGATAAAGCCAAGGCTGCCGAGTCCTACTGATCTCAGTGATCTGATCAGTGATCTGTGCTCAAAAGGTTCGGTGAGTCTGTGGGGGTAGTTGAGTCTTTTTTTACTTTGACTATTGTTGCAAACATGTGTTTATTTCGGTAACTTAATGTGTTATGTTAGGAACTATTGTCTTATTTAACCGATGACTAAAGGGGCTCAGACACATTAAAAAAGTCGTCCAAATTTTTTTTAAAATTAATTTGTTACGGGAAAACCGTTTTTTTTTCTTAATAGCGCGGAACCTACGGCGATGCTGATTTTCTAATCGAATTACCTATAAGCGAATCTGGGGACTTCCATACCTTTCTACTAAATGATGCGCAGCCGCTTGAAGAGTTACTCATAGAATCAAAGCATATTTTTTAAACATTATTTTATTGTTATTTTTTATTGGAGACATTGTGATTTTTATTGATTTTTTGTTGTCAACTATGAAAAAGAAATTTATTTGACCAAACTTATGACACGAGCCCACACACGGATAAAAAATTCGATACCGTGTTCATCAAATCTGACAATTCATTAAAAAAAATATCAACTGCAGCGTGTTTCAAAAACTAGACATCTCACCAGAAACACGCTACACACGATCAAATTTCCCAACAACGCTTTGATGTACATAAATTGAATAAAATTTTGATGACTTTGTTTTTCGTGTATGGACCCCTTAAGCCAACACAAAAAGCAATTGTGTACCTACGAAATTGGCTGAAGGGTCTTTGAAAAGAGAACAATCTGATTAGTTCATTTTAATTGCTTCATAGATTTTTATTGGTTTTTGAGGTGAATATGTCTCAGACGATATATTTTAATAATAGCAACCGGACAAAATTTCAGACAGACCACACATTGACTGTTATACAGTTAAATCACTAGATCGGCCTTTCCTACGACAACGCCCTTGGTGTTTTGCGTAGACCAACAGCTCAAACTAACACAGCTATGAACACGGTTTGCACGCTTTTCAAAATTGAGCATGCTGAGTTGCTCACCTCCTCACCATAAAACTGTCCCGATTCATTTCGAGAAGGATCAACCCAGAGGCTGCAACTGATTTAGATCTATGGTAGTCTTGTATTTAAAGTAGGCCTACTTTAAAATTCGAACGAATTTTTAACCAAAGTAATGTAATTCTGGTAAAGAATAAACAATTAGAGCTGGTGTGTATAATTTACTTCATGTTTGATCATGAATCTTATCTTGATATTAGGCCTAGACCTATCTTAGAACTTTTATCTTGTAGTATAATTCATCAAAGGCAAGAAACTACAACTTTGAACAAGACGCTTGGGTAAGTACAAAAATAGAGAAAATATAGACTAATTTGCGAATTAAAAAGGATAAGACTAAGAAAACAAATTTTTCAATAAAATAGTTATATTCAGATGAAGCCCAGTCTCGGGACCCGTCAGCGATATAGCCTATATAGAGCTGATTGACGTTAAACTAACTCAACTAAGGAGTCTACAATCGTAGTTATAAGTCTCTTATGGCTTAAGCAAAATCCTACACGGTAACGGCTTCTTAGAGAGAGACGCCTGATAGATCATATCCAATAATTTTGTTGTTTTAGAAACAAATGCAAAGCAAACCTTATCTTCCATTCCATCCATCTTGATTCCAGCCCGCCTCAAATCCCTTAAATGGTGAGTTGATGGTCTATACTTGAAGGGAAGGCAATTATTTGAGCTATTTGGCGAATACTTCCTAACGTGACTACAGCTGGCGTTAATCTTCGTCTCAAGTCACCATCAGCTAAGTTTTTTATTATCTTTCTCAGATGTATTCTTAAAAGATCAAGGTTAATTTTAGTGACATTAAATAATTATGTGTAACTGCTAAAAAAATAGGACAGCGCTTAGTTTGTAAATGGGGCTATATACATGTTTTTGAAAAAAACGGGGGAGGGGGGGGGGGTTTTGAGTTTAGTTTTATAAATTCTCACGACTGTAAACGCCGCCTAATCACCAATTTTTAAACTTCATGATGAAAACTAAATATATTGAAGCCTGACGTTTTTGTCTCTTTAATACACTTAGGCTATATCTATTGAAAATCAAATAAATATGTGTTTAGATTAAGTTTGAAATCAATTTTTTTCATTACAAGATCGTCGTGAATTCTATTTTATCCCCTGCAAAATAACTAGTCTTGGGATTCACTATCTGTATGGTTCCTCTTTCTCTCTTTTCACATTTCTACCCCCCTCCCTTTTGCCGTTCTCTACCTCTCACTCTCTCTCTCTACTTCTCTCTCTACCTCTCTCTCTCTCTCTCTCTCTCTCTCTCTCTCTCTCGCTCGCTCTCACACACCACACGTGTTTGTACCTTTGCGTTGTAGATGTTGATTTTATCCTTCATTCTTTGTTGATTGGCGCATAAACCTACTTGGGTTTTGAGTTTAGTTTTATAAATTCTCACGACTGTAAACGCCGCCTAATCACCAATTTTTAAACTTCATGATGAAAACTAAATATATTGAAGCCTGACGTTTTTGTCTCTTTTTAATACACTTAGGCTATATCTTTTGAAAATCAAATATATGTGTTTAGATTAAGTTTGCAATCATACCTAGAAGCTGAGTGAATTGTTTTTAAATAATTATTGCAACAAAAAACATGCTGTGACTGCAACAACTTGTACGTTTGTCTCTTTTTATCTCCCTCCCCCTGTATTTCATACAATGTAGCCGTTACTGTGCAAACACAACCCCATGTTTCATGAGAAGAATCCATTCTTCTCACACCAGGGGATGCGGCTTCTGAATAATAGAAAACAAATATACACTGTTCCAGAAAATTATTCCTTCATCTTGGTTGCAATTTTTTTTTAATTCTTCTCAATGGGTTCCATATTCCATGTACCAAATCTCATCTTTATAATTTACCATGGGTCGAAAATCCCATGCCCCATATTGTATCTATTTAACTCATTAGGTCAAACTGTTGCAATAAACTGCTTTACTAATTTTAATTTTATTTTTCCATTGATATTTCAGACACTTCGATTCATGTTTATACTTTAATATGTTAATATGAAAACCTGTACTATATTAATTTGCTTATTTCTCTGCAGCTGTAACGACTGTCCCTTTTCATGCAATGATTCCATTCTACTGTTTCTTTCCCAAACATTTATTTTAAATCATTTTTTTCCTGTATTAAAATTTTTCATTACTTTGTTTTTACAGATTACCTGTGAAGTTTATATCGGCTATTTATTATATTCATGTTATTGATACTGCATTTTACCCAATGAAAAATTGCATATGTTGCATTTAAAACACAACCTTTTGTCTTAGGCCTAGGTCCTCAGGTTTATTGGGACTTCTTGCGTCGATGCTGGGTGAGCATTTTTTTTATTGCTGCTCCTTAATAACACATTCCCCCCCCCCCCCCCCCACAGGTTGAGAACTCTGGAGACGAATTCATTCATCTGGAGTATTTTTTTTATCAATGATTTACATAAAATAATGATTTGACCTTTTCATCCGATTCTACAGCAATGTTTGATACTAGGTATTTTATGACTATTCGCCTTTACCGATCTATAAAATGCACCGTAACTAATGTAGTTTAATATTTGAGGAACATAGCACATTAAAGCTGCCGTAAATACAATTTTCAATTCACTACTTTCATATTCTACTGTAAAGTAAAAGAATGTCGACTAGGTAGCTAGGTATCTATCTCATTCTTTGCTAAATGCACAATTAAAATGATCCCAACTAGAAATAATCGTGCACATGCAACTCTGCTAACACGTATAATGAACGATAAAAGCCTCTATGGAGGAAAACAAAAGGCACATATTATAACTAAGAGATTCAAGCAATTTGTTTTGATTCCAATAAGAAAAACAAGACAACATCGCACTGAACATTGAATATCTAATTGGACTACATTCAAAAATATTTGCCCGGGATTGAATCCCAAGTATGCCCCTTTTACTAGTTGAGTTGATGTCAGCATGATAGAACTAAAACTGAAGTACTGGTAAAACCCCAGTTCACAATCCTCCGTCTGCCAAACCCCAAATAAACTGTACACATAGAAATGTGCCAGTTTTTTTAATGAAAAATACCTCCCTTGACGGAGGAATACACTATTAAAAATCAACCGAAAATAAACATGTCCGATTCCAAAAGTTTGACAATAAACGGGCAAAGGATGTATGAAAATTTCGTGATAAAATAATAATCAATCTTTTAGTTGACGTTGGTGGTTAAGATGGACCAACCAACTCATGGTTTCTGTGTTGACGTTGGACATTAAAGAAACGGACCAGCCAACAAAATATATTGGTCGACATTAGCGGTTAAGATATGACCAGACCAACCAACAAAAGGTCTCTCTGTTGCCGTTACACGTTCAGGCATTAAAGACAAAGCAACAAAACCAATTGTTTCCAGATTGAAGTGAGATATTAAGAAATAAAAAAAATCCAGCCTTTTAATAATGGTTTCTTGGTTGATACTAAATTTTTCACTTGGAATGGCTCAAGGTTCTGTTCACGAAAAACACCTATATTCCCCATTCACATCCTTCACCTTTGCAACATTTTCAAGATATTTTTCACCTCACCTTTTTTCTTGTTCCCTTTTCACATATTCTATTTTTTTTTAAATCACGCCTTGCAGATTTTCCCAGTCAGTTTTTCATATCCTGTCGATCTGTTATCTCTATTTGTCTATACTTTGTGTGAACTTTTGGTTACACTTGTGTTCCCTTAGTTGCTCCATTTTGTCCTGCTTCGAGTCGTGTCCTGGGTCGGAAT
The DNA here is from genome assembly GCA_003991915.1 of Elysia chlorotica. Taxonomy (NCBI): domain Eukaryota; kingdom Metazoa; phylum Mollusca; class Gastropoda; family Plakobranchidae; genus Elysia; species Elysia chlorotica. Next base: position 10,536 of record RQTK01002054.1, on the reverse strand, counting down.
ATCAGTTTTTACTTGGCTGAAGAGGTTGCATTGACAACGCCGCATATTACTTAGTGTTGGCCTGTCGGTGTTCCTTCTCTTTCCAGAGTTTGGGTGCTACTGTCTGCTATTTTTCTCGTTCAATCGCTATCTCGCAGCACTCGTTGATTTTGATTCCAGTTGAGTCCTACGAGTGCTCGACCCAACTTGTCCGCCTCCTTCCTCTACCTCTCGCGCGCATTCCACCATACTCTCTACGAGCTTCTGCAATAAAGTGTGCCTTTTTATACTCGTATAATTTAATTTTTCTCTATTTCTGTTTTGGGGAACTGTTTTTGCTCGATATTTACCACTTCTAGCATCTTAATGTTTGTTTTCTTTCCAAGGGGCGTTAATTTTTTTTTTTATAAATCCACATCTCTTAAAGGACATATTCTGCTTTCAGTATCCGCAAGAGTGTGTGTCAGGTAAAAAGATGTTTATGGTTTCATTGACACTTTTATGGAAGCGTCCCTTGAAGTTCAGCTGTATGTGCGCTAATGACTACAGGTTTAGAACCAAGAACTCTACATGCCTCCCAGCTCCAGTCCCACCCTTTTTCTTTCTTTCTTTTGGGGTTCAACCTCACTTCATAATTTTCATTTTCCGGTGCTATCAAGATATATTGTTCGTCCTTATTTCACGCTCGTTTATTTTTTAAATGTTGTGCTCGGTGGCAGGTTAGTCGGCCCGAATGCAGATAGAGGTTTATGAATTTCTTGTCATAAACTCATGTTAGCCCCTCTTAATTAAAAAGCGGGTGCACCATCCGTATCAAGTAAAAGAAAATCTGTGCATGCTGACACTCTTCTGTGTGTATAGTGTGTAGAAACTCATGACATTCTTCTGGGTTGTACTGCAAATACTTTTTGCTTGGTATCATTTTCGGTATTATTGATGACAGTGAAAATGTGCCCAATCTTAATGTCTTTGCTTTTAGTGGGTGAAGCAAAGAGCGTCTTGAAGCTCCGTTCTGCAACTGACGATCGTGCAACTTTTTGGTACAGTCCCCTAGCAAGGCATAGACGAAACATATCGTCAATATCAATACCTTAATGAACATCGTGTTAACTCTGAAGGGTCACGTGATTTTATGGTACCAGAACTATACGGAACATCATCCAGACCCCAAAGGAACATTTCCGGGAAGGGGTTAGAAGATACTGCTATTGCCAGACTTAAATCATGTATTAGACATACACCTGGAATATTACGACTATAACAATCATTACAGTTACATACGATTTAACTAAAAATTCAGACATAAAAGCGTGTTACTTCTGCAAAATAAAAATAATCTCGGTTGAAGACAGTTTACAAAGTAATCTTATAATGTGGAAACTTTAGTCGAAAATAATCGTGGAAGGTTGAAAATCCTGCTTCAAAATCTCACAAAATGGAAAATGTATCAAAAATAATATTGGGCAGTTAAAATTCGTGTGCCAGAAATACAAAAAAAAAAAAAAATTAAAAGCCCGATGTAATGAATGCACACAGGTATTGGAATGTTTAAATCCTGGTTTAAAATTGTTTTTATAAGTCTTACAAGACTGAAAGGTTTAAGTGACTTTGAGTAATAAATAAAAATATTAAAATCGAAGGTTATTGATCTTCGAAGATTAAAAATCATGTTTTATCTTTTCAGATTGAAAAAAAACCTGTGAAACAGTTATGGAAAGTTGAGAAGCCGGTTTGAAAATCTTTAAAAAATTGGAAAATGTACTAAAAAAAAGTTGTTGAAAGTTTAAAAAAAAAAGTGTGCCACAAATACAATATTGGGAGGTGGAAAAAATTGAAAGTCAAAAATACAAATTTATGAATAATCTTCACCGGTTGGAAGCCTGGTGTCAACATTATAATAGTCAATAGAACTTGAATGTTGGGAACTCGATGACAATACAATCATTGATCTTGGAATTTTGAGGCCCTTGACTTAAAAAAAAATCTTAAAAGGTTTAAAACGCCGTTTCAAAATTACGAATATTGTAGTTTTGAAACGAGATATTTATCTCTCTATAATCTTCGAAGGTTCGAAATCCGAGTCCGAAATGCAAATATGAATAATCATGAAATGTTGTGAACTCTGAAACAAAAACGCATGTATTTGTAAATGTCGGTTTTAAGCCTTACAAATGTTAATAGTGGGGGGTTAAAAGCCTGGTTTCCAAGTAATGAGTAATCTTGGAACGTTTGGAACCCTGACTGAAAGCTACAAATACTTATATAAAATATTGATTTGGATGGTTTGTAACTGGGTAAAAATGTACACATTTTTATAATATTGTGGACAGCTGAAAACCCAGTTTCAAAACTGCGAAAATTGAAAATCATGAGAATTATAATTAAAATCGTAAGAGGTGGTAAGTTAAAAAAGCAATAGGTAACAATAGGAGTATACTTATGACAAGTCGCATGCTACCTTGATATTGTACTTATGACCGTAGGAAAGTTAAAAAACCTGGTGTCAAAATTACAAATAGTATTAATCTTAGAAGGTTACAAGCCAAATTTTACAAACTGTATATCAATGTTGCGAGTGTGGAAATTGTTTGTCCAAATACAAATATGAACACTCAATGAAGGTTGAAAGCCCTGCGGAAAACACATAAAACTATTTAAGATTTGAAAGCGCGGTGTGAGAAATACATTCTTGGAAGGTTAAAAACTGTTAAATAATTACAAATAATGGCAATCACGAAAAGTTAGGAACACTTGAGTCAAAACTACAAAATCATTAGTAGTTTTATAATCTTGGAAGATAGAAAACCCGTTTCTATTTCAACTAGATTTCTTCTGTCCAAATTGTTTTTGGACTATGAGCTGAAATTTTTCTCTTTGTCCTAAATTTTCAAGAACCGTTGGCGTTTTGGGTATAGATTGTGGATTTGACCACAATAAAGTTCTCAACACTACCATGTTCTTGTTTTGAAGGTTAATTATTTTAAAACTTCTCCTAGCACCAGTTGGGCGTGCATCTTGAATTTCCTAAACCATGCATCTTGACTTTCCTAAACCATTATCTCCCATTCACATCCTTCGTCTTTGCATCATTTTCAATATATTTTTCACCTCACTTTTTTGTTCTCTTTTTACATTTTCTTTTTTTTTTAGTATGCCTTGCAGCTCTTCCCAGTTTTCACGTCCTGTCGATTTATCTGTATTTACCTATACCTTGAGTGAACTTTTGGTTACACTTATCTTCCCTTAGTTGCTTCATTTGTTTCTGTCGTGTGCTGGGTTATGTCAGTTTTTACTTGACTGAAGAGGTGGCAATGGCAGCGCCGCACATTACTTAGTGTTGGCTTGTCAGACAGTGTACCTTCTCTTTCCAGAGGTGGATCAGACAGTATACCTTCTCTTTCCAGAGGTTGGATGCCATGGTCCTCCATATTTCTCGTTCAAGAACAATCTCTTGGTTTTCATTCCAACCGAGTCCTCCGAGTTCTTGACCAAACTTTCCTTTTCTTTCCAGACTTAAGCATGGATAGGACATACACCTGGAATATTACGATTATAACAATGTTTACAGTTACATACGATTTAACGAAAAATCCAGGTTTGAAAGCGTGTTACTTCTGCAAAATAAAAATAAATTTTGGTTGAAAACCGTTTATAAATTACAAATATTAATCCTTAGTCCAAAATAATCGTGGAAGGTTGAAAATCTTGCATCAAAATCTTAAATTGAAAATGTATCAAAATGTTGGGCAGTTAAAATCCATGTGCCAGAAATACAAATAATTAAAAATGAAAGTCCGTTGTATTGAATGCACATAATAGTCTTGGAATGTTTAAACCCTGGTTTGAAGATCTTTTCTTAATTTTGCATTACTGAATGAGTTAGTGATTCTGAGTGGTAAATACAATTATTAACTTCGAAGGTTATTGATCTTTGAAGATTAAAAACCCGGTTTTATCTTTTAAGATTGAAAAAAAAAACCTGTGAAAAAGTTTTGAAAAGTTGAGAAGCCGGTTTTAAAATCTTGGAATATTGAAAATGTATTTTTTTTAAAGTTGATGAAAGTTTTAAAAAATGTGTGCCAGAAATACAATATTGGAAGGTGGAAAAAGTTAAAAGATAAAAATACAAATAATATATGGATAATCTCCACCGGTTGGAAGCCTGGTGTCAAAATTACAATAATCAATATACCGGTACCTGAAATATTGGAAACCCAGTCACAATAACAATCATTGATCTTGGACCTTTGAGGCCCTTGACAAAAAAAAACAATCTTAAAAGGTTAAAAACCCCGTTTCAAAATTACGAATATAGTTTTGTAACGAGGTAGTTAGCCCTTTAAGATTTTTTTATATTATTAATCTTCGAAGGTTCGAAATCCTGAGTCCCAAATACAAATATGAATAATCATGAAATGCATGTATTTATAAATGTCGAAGGTTTTTAGCCTGGTTCTAAGTTACAAATGTTAATAGTGTGAGGCTAAAAAGCCTGGTTTCCAAGTAATGAGTACTATTGGAAGGTTTGGAGCCATGAGTCAAAGCTACAAATACTTATATAAAATATTGATTTGGATGGTTTGTAACTAAAAATAAAAATGTAAAACCCGGTTTCAAAACTGCGAAAATTGAAAAACATAAGTGGAAAATATAATTAAAATCGTTGTACGGAAAAATAGCAATAGGTAACAATAGGAGTCGCATGCTACCACGATGTTGTACTTATGGCCCTAGGGAAAGTTCAAAACCCGGTGTCAAAATTGCATATGGTATTAATCTTAGGTTACAAACCTAGTTTTACAAACTGTGTATATCAATGTTGCGGGTGTGGAAATTGTCTGTCCAAAATACAAATATCAACACTCATTGAAGGTTGAAAGCCCTGCGGAAAACACATAACTAATGAAGAGTTGAAAGCGTGGTGTCAGAAACACATTTTGGAAGTCAAAATAACAAAATTAATACAAGATTTATTAATGTTAAAAGATAGAAAAACCGAAGAAAAAATACGAATATTAATAAGCGTGGAATGTTGAAAACCCTAAAACAAATATATACAAATGAATATGAGCGGTGGAGAAAGTGAGACAAATACACAAAAACTCGCTTGGAAAAGTTGGAAACAGTTAACGCTGAGACAATCTGTCACGGCGAACTGGGTAAATGCATATGATGAACTTGTCCTGATGATGTTAACACAATGTAAAACCAATATTTAATACACTGTACCAGTAAATAAAAAGGCTCTAAAATTTTCGCCCGTAAGAAAAAATAAAAAAAAAATTTTGAATCGTCAAACTAAAACAAAAGTAGATTTCGACAAATCAAATCGGGACACAAGTAATCGTACAAATCTTGTATCTTAATTGGACTGTAATTCCATATAAATTTTCTGTCATAGTTAACTCTTTTAAACACATGCCTGTTTTCTTCGTGACCCCATATCTCAGTGCGTTTTTTTTGGTAAGCTAGTTTTAAATGTTATAAAATGTGCAATAATGCAACTGGCACGTCTTGAAACAACGGGGGTAACTTAAGATGTCTGCAGTTAGACTGAAGGAAATACTTTTCAAACTGCCTACATTTTAAAACTGTAATATTATCTTTGAAGTGCTGGCACCGCAAGATCAAACCAAATTGGTATCAATGTTTTAGATAGGTTTAATTTATAATGATATAGGCGGATGACTGAATTGAGTGCGTCTTAATTTTTTAAAGAATGGATTAATCTTAAGTCATTGAGAAAGCACTCAGTGTAGTTGTCTGATTTGTTTTAGAAATATATAACATATTCAAGCTACCTACTGTACGTTACTATCGCTGCATTGCGAATTGCATACCGAATATTGTTCTTCCGATTCATAGCAATTTGTTTTGTATTTCTTTGTGTGTCTGTATCGTTACATTCTGTCTCTTGTTTCTGTCTAAGTCTGTCTGAAAGAAAAACTGCCTGCCTGTCTGTCTGTCTGTCGGTCTGTTTCTGTCTTTCTCCTTTGTCTGCCTCTCACTCTCTCCCTCTCTCTCCCTCGCTGTGTTAAACTGCCTATTCTCTTTGCATTTTTTAGAATTTTCTCTTACCTTATTGGTATTCGACTTCATTTCGCATTGCTGTTTACATTCTTTTGACTCAAATTTATTTTTCGCCATTGCTTTCTTTTATCTGAAAGACTATTCTTTGAGTAAACGTTCTGCAAACTTCCGAGTCCCTGACTAGTAACATACACGATTGTAATGCTTTCACCCCTCAGAAAATGATCGCCGTTACTACTAGTGCAATGTATTAACTGTCTAAGACATCACAGCCAACACCAGGACCACAATATAGCCATTACTGTGCTGACATGCTGTAAATGCACTCTAAATTTAAAGATAACTTTGAGATTCAATTCAAGTATTTAAAAAAAAAATTAGAATGATTTTAAAGTCAAGGTGTGCATATCAATTTGTATAATCGATTCCATAAGTAACATTCCTTGACTATTAAATGACTTGTGAAACCTTACAGTACATCTCTTTGTTTCCACAGATGAGATGTAGAACTTCGTTCAAGTGATTGTTTCGGCTGATGCTCAGCAAAAACAATTTTACGGTTGTTAGTTCCTAAGAAACCGAAAAACGATTTGAATTGACGTGTACCCATGTTTTGGGGAACGATCTTTGATAATATGAAATCATATAAACGTATCTTATTTATCATGCGAAATAATTGAGACGTGTCATTATTCTTTACTTTAATTTAAAGCTTCAGAAATGTTGGCCTATTGCCCCCACTGATTCCCGTTTAGTTGTTCTCACAATACACCTTTCCTTGCTGATCGTGCAAAGTTCTCTATGAATTTTTAGCTTCAACAGTAGCTGACTGTTCACTATGTAATTGAATCATAATGAAAGCTTTCTGACGTATTTTCTTTGAGAAATGTTTGCCTTATTCTGTTTAATGGCAATATTTTTTCCTTTTTTACATATAAAATAAAATGCTATTAAAATGTTTACCAGTGTTAAGCTTCGGTAACTCTCTCCTATGAAGCATTGAGGTTATGCTTATCTCTTTTCTACACGACCAGCCTTCAACCAGACAATGAATACCAAAAACCTACCGTTGAGGTTGGAACAAGTGTTTACCAAAGAACAACCTACTGGCCAAGCAGGAACGAGTGCTTACCAGATAACCTACTGGCAAACCAGCTAAGTAAAAAGTTGCTGTATAATTATTATAATTTTATTGAATTCTTTTTAAACTAGCATGTCTACGTGAAAGAATTGCCTTTTGGTTTGAAATTGTACAGCCCACTGGAAAAGAAATTTGAACTATGATTTGTGCAATTGTTCATGCTTTTTCGTCTCATATGTGTCAGTGCTCGCGAGAATATTTTTTCAATAGCGAAATGTTGGTATGGTGACACCCATGTGGATGCACCCATCGAGGTTTAGTTTTGAGCATAATAAACATTTCTATGCTGCTCGTGCTAAGAAATCTACGACTATCAAGCTTCGGCAGTAGTTAACTGTTCACGTTATCATTAGAATCACGATGTCCGCTTTCTATATCTAGTGAATTTAGTTGGGCAAAATAATTGTTTGCCATATTGAGTTCAAACTGCAACATTTTAAAAAATAAAATTTTTATACAAATATTCACTTAAAAAATCAATCTCAGTGTTATGGTTTGGCAACTTTCTCCTATGAAAAATCGTTGTTATGCTTGTCTTTTTTCTCCATGACCAGAAGCATATAGCTCGTCTAATGTTACTAGAATATGAATACAGGCAATGAAGTCATTATACAGCACAATGTAATGGCATTAAAATCGTGAAGCTGTTTTTTTAACTAAAGTATAAAAAACAGGATGTTTTATTATGAAGCTAATTCAAAGTAACTATATTCTCACCCCCTAAATACCGTTCAATTGTTAGTCTCGGATAAATGTTTGCTTTTCTTTTGCTTCTAAAATTGTTTACGACACCAGAAAAATTCTGCTTTTTGTACAATATTGACGTATCTTTTCTTCTCCATGGCAAGTCTTCAACCAGAAGGTCACACTAAAATCTTCGTCGAGGCTGTAATGTGTGCCTGAATGATGACTTAATCGCGAGGCTGGGACGAGCTCTTACCAAATCACAACCATACTGGCGAAGCTGGAACGAGTGTTTACAAAATGACAACCCTAATGGCGAAACAGCTAAGTCCATAATTGCTGTATATATAGTTTTTCTGAACTTTTAAAATAAGCAATTCAATTTCAAAGAATTGTCTTTCTTTTAAAATGTGAAGCCATCTTGGATTATAAATTGTCAAAGACTATCAAAAGCTTTAAGTTAATTCTATATTACTAGACGCATAAATAGAGCACATTGGGTCATTGTGCAGCATAATACATAGTATCAAAACATGAACCTGGTTTGTTTTTTTTTTTTTTTTTTTTTTTTTTTTTTTTTTTTTTTTTTTTTTTTAATTATTTCATATTATAAAGTTGACGGATATCATAGAAAATTTATTCCCCCCCCCCATTACCGCCTTTAAATTTTCAGTCTCAGCTAAGTTCTCTTTTTATGATTTAAAATTTGTTATGATACCAGAAAAACTATCTAGTGTGTACATGTGTCCAACTGGCGAGGCTGGAACAGGTCCTTACCAAAGGACAACCCACTGACGAGGCTGCAACGATTGCTTACCAAAGGACAACCCTTTTTTATGATTTAAAATTTGTTCGGATACCAGAAAAACTATCTAGTGTGTACATGTGTCCAACTGGCGAGGCTGGAACAGGTCCTTACCAAAGGACAACCCACTGACGAGGCTGCAACGATTGCTTACCAAAGGACAACCCACTGGCGAGGCTGCAACTGGTGCTTACCAAAGGACAACCCACTGGCGAGGCTGCAACTGGTGCTTACCAAAGGACAACTTACTTGCTAGGCTTGCAACTGTTGCTTACTAAAGGACAACCCACTGGCGAACGGTTGCTTACCAAAGGACAGGCCCACTGGCGAACGGTTGCTTACCAAAGGACAACCCACTGGCGAACGGTTGCTTACCAAAGGACAGCCCACTGGCGAGGCTGCAACGGGTGCTTACCAAAGGACAACCCACTGGCGAGGCTGCAACGGTTGCTTACCAAAGGACAACCCACTGGCGAGGCTGCAACGAGTGCTTACAAAAGCACAACCTACTGGCAAGACAGCTAAGTCTAAACTTGCTGTATATTATAACTTTATTGAACTTTTTAAAAGAATGTAATGGCATTAAAAGCATGAAGCCGTTTTTTACCTAAAGTATAAAGAAAAACGGGATGTTTTAGTATGAAGCTAACTCAAAGAACTATAATTATTCTCACCCCCTAAATACCTTTCAATTATCAGTCTCAGCTAAATGTTTGCATATCTTTTTAAAATTGTTTATGACACCAGAAAAACCTGCTTTTTGTACAATATTGACATAAACTCATCTTTTCTTCTCCATGGCTAACTCAAAGAACTATAATTATTCTCACCCCCTAAATACCTTTCAATTCTTAGTCTCGGATAAATGTTTGCTTTTCTTTTGATTCTAAAATTGTTTATGACACCAGAAAAATTCTGCTTTTTGTACAATATTGACGTAAACTCATCTTTTCTTCTCCATGGCAAGTCTTCAACCAGAAAGAGCACACTAAAATCTACCGTTGAGGCTGTAATGTGTGCCTGCATGGCGACCGAATCGCGAGGCTGGGACGAGTTCTTACCAAATCACAACCATACTGGCAAGGCTGGAACGAGTGTTTACAAAATGAAAACCCTAATGGCGAAACAGCTAAGTCCATAATTGCTGTATATATAGTTTTTCTGAACTTTTAAAATAAGCAATTCAATTTCAAAGAATTGTCTTTCTTTTAAAATGTGCAGCCATCTTGGATTATAAAATGTGCAACAGAAATTGTCAAAGACTATCAAAAGCATTAAGTTAAATCAATATTACTAGACGCATAAATAGAGCACATGGGATCATTGTGCAGCATAATAAATAGTATCAAAACATGAAGCTGGTTTGTTTTAGCTTAAAAAAAAAAACTACAAAGGATGTCATAGTATAAAGTTGACGGATAGCATAGAAAATTATACCCCCCCCCCCATTACCGCCTTTAAATTTTCAGTCTCAGCTAAGTTCTCTTTTTATGATTTAAAATTTGTTATGATACCAGAAAAACTATCTAGTGTGTACATGTGTCCAACTGGCGAGGCTGCAACGGTTGCTTACCAAAGGACAACCCACTGGCGAGGCTGCAACTGGTGCTTACCAAAGGACAACCCACTGGCGAGGCTGCAACTGGTGCGTACCAAAGGACAACTTACTGCAAGGCTGGCAACGGTTGCTTACCAAAGGACAACCCACTGGCGAACGGTTGCTTACCAAAGGACAAACCCACTGGCGAACGGTTGCTTACCAAAGGACAACCCACTGGCGAAAAAAAAACAGATGCTTACCAAAGGACAACCCACTGGCAAACGGTTGCTTACCAAAGGACAGCCCACTGGCGAACGGTTGCTTACCAAAGGACAGCCCACTGGCGAGGCTGCAACT
>RQTK01002053.1:4066-15234 GCA_003991915.1 Elysia chlorotica | reverse complement strand
TTTTTTCTTTCAGATTTTGATAAAACTTATTGTGATATTTTAAATGTATTGTATATTACTATAATATGAATAGCATTATAATCGTACTCAAACTTGAACAAAATTAGTTTTTTTTTTTTTAAACAGACCATCTTTACTTTTACCGACAATAACTTTATATGGTCTTACAGTGTTTAATTATACAGCATCAAAACTTTTATAATCATCAATACCATCATGATCACAATTAACACCACCATCACCTTTATTGATGTTATAATCATCTAAACAACATTACCATCGTTCTTATTATCAACAAAACCATCATTAGCACCAGCAGAAGCAGTAGCATTGTAATCATTATGTACATTTTTATTTATCATGAAAGTAAGTTTCATACTACTTAGATTTTCAAATTAATTACCATGGACTCGTCAAAAATTCTTTACAAATTAATAATTATAGTCTTTACATGCAGAACTAAACTGTAACATATATCACCTATTTCTGACCCACAGGGACTCTCTGGATAAGACGTATGGTTGGATTCACTTCGAGAAAGCCTACACAACTTCAATAACCAAAGTCGACAGTAAGAAAGACTGACGACTGAGGGATTTTGTCGTAGAGTAAGCCTGTCATAAAATGCTGTAATAAAAATAAAAAAAAAATAAAACTGAAATGTCAAGTACACTTTTTTTTAACCCCTAGTTAGTAAATACATAGCCTCGAACTTCCTTTTTTAATGGAGTGTAATGGTGTAGTGGTACAAACCAAGCTTTGAGTGGCAAAGCGATTCGGTGCCTCTTCATCTAAAATTTAAGATGTTGTCTTGCTTTGTTGAAATGCTGAAAAAGAAACACTCTGTTTTTTTTTCGATATGAATTCGTCTACCTACAAATCCCTGTTAATCTTCAAAATTATTTATAATAATAACTAGTGGTACATCTGGTTTTCTGATAAAATTTCGTCTAGAGACGAAATGAGGAGTGTAGATGACGAGTTATGTGCATTTCAAGCTAAATGTGCTTTTGGGTATAAATGATCTGGCAGACTATTGGGCCCTCTACTAAAGAAAACAACTAAAAGGCATCTTATTTTACATGATGATCAATTAGACGAGACAACTTTGAATTCAATTGAAGCAACACGTACTCTTGGCTAGTCGAAAGGCTGAAAAAGAATCATCCTCTTTTTTGCGATAAGAATTCGTATACTTACAAATCCTCGTTAATATAGATCTGATCTTACAGTTGTTTCGAACGTTGAAAATTCTCACAGTTCTTTTCAATTAGTATAATAAATTTTAGATAACTAACAGATCACATCTGTTTTCTTGGCACACTGTGCTGTGGGGTACGCTAGAGGGAGTCAGAAAATGAAGGACGACAAGCGAAGTGTTGGGCAGACAACCTGAAAGAATAGTTTAGCCTGGACAGCCCAACCCTGATAAGATTGGCAGAGGACAGACCTGCTTGAATTTTTTCTGTCATACAATGTATCGTCTTTGTCTCGTCTATGACTATCTGATCAAGGGAGTGAACTGAACAAAGAAGCCAACACTGTTCCAAAATTTGAGTTTACTGAAAGCGTGGCGACCGATGTTCCACTTATTATATCATAAAAGAAATGCAAAAATAAAGAAAGCAATGGCAAGAAAATGTTTGCTTGATGAATAATTTTGACACGTATAACTTGACATGTTATTCCCATGTCATCGTAAAAAGTAATCCAGAGGCTAGAGGATTAAGAACAAAGTTTGGATTATTTTATTATTAAACGTTGTCAATAATTTTCAGTGTTTAAAGAGACTTTTTGCGGGAGGTTCCCGGTTCCATTGGCGTGTGGCCTGTCTTGCTCCAAGATCTTTGGGTTATTATAATGTAACCAGACGGGACACAAGTTCTGGTATCGTCGCTCTGACTTCGCATATCAGTTTTAAAAGCCGCGTGTTATTGACAATGGGAGAACTAGCAAATCGAAACCAACATTTTTATATGTATAAGAAAGTATGAACAATTTTAGAATACGAAATTTGAAGGGAGTGTAAAACACAATTAAAAGATAAAAATGTACCTAATTAGAAGAAATATTACTTTTTTGACTTATTTGCCTTTCGCATCCTGGTCATCAGATCGGGACGCCTCATCAATCTCTGCAATGTGCTTGATGTATGATCTCCATTGTATTCGTTCCTGTGCTAGTGAACGTATTATGTATATATAAATATATCTATATAAAGAGAGAGAGAGAGAGAGAGAGAGAGAGAGATACAGAGACAGAATAAGACAGACAGAGAGACAGAGAGACAGGCAGAGGAATAGAGCGTGGTGGGGGTAAGGAACGGGCGATTTAGCGGATGATTTAAACACCATTACGAGTAAAAACGTTGTTAACGAGGCCTGCAAACTGAGCAGGGCGGTATGGTCCCTGGTCACTACCAATACAGCTCTTGCGATAACTCACAACTTTCGTTATCCTTAATGTACACTTGGCGTAGAAATTGGGGAGATTAATGGCGCATTACATACACACACATACACACACACACACACACATACTCGGTACCCCTTCAGTACAACTATCTTTAATGTACTTTGGCGTAGATCCTGGTCTGAAGCACCCAACCGACCCATTCCTCCTGCGCTAGTATATGACTGTGTAGAGCAAGGTAATATATATATATATATATATATATATATATATAATTAGAGTAATATGCATAACTAACTAGAAAATATCTGTTTTAAAAATATAGCCTCATTTTTTCTATTTCGCTCAAGCACCAAAATCGGCTTAGAACCGTCTGACTTTGTTTTGCTATGAAGGTCTTTTTTGCCTAAAGATCAATTCAAATTGCTCTTTCAACGTCTCCCAAAAAGTATTGTTTCGCCAACCTAAATTTACTTACGATTCTCATTTTACACTTTTGTGTTGTTCATTTGGAAAGAAAGCCGGGCTAGGTTGGCAAATTGCATAAATTTGTTCAATAAAAAATAAGGTCAGGCTAGGTTGCCAACTTCCAAGGCTCTGTGCTTACTTTTCTGTGAAAACAGTTTTCTTGCTCATGTGGATCTAGTTTGTTAACCAGACTTTGACGATCAGCCCATTCTTAAAACTGACGACCTGATTCGCTTTGACACTCACGAGAATGGAACTATTTTATATTAATTTTTGAAATTCATTAAAAATTATACAGTTCTACTTTTCACTGGAATTCGTACCGACAGACTTGGCAGCGCTCTAAGTGTGTAAGTAGGTCACGATGATTCAGCGTAAAACAATCGCCCTGCACGAAGCGCAGCTTGATGAAGGTGTAAACTCGCCTGGTCATAGCTCAAAAGGGATGAAACACTACTATAAAAGTAGTTTATCTTTCACTTTTGCGTTTAAACTTTAAAATTATACCATTAACCGTGACAGACATACGTAATTAGTTAGCGAGGAAAAGGTGTGTGCCTCTTAGAACCGTTCACACGCCGGAGTCAGCCCTATAAAAGACCTACAATATAAACAAAGTTGCATTGTAGAATTGTGCATATAAACCAAAGAGAGAGAGAGAGAGAGAGAGAGAGAGAGAGAGAGAGAGAGAGAGAGAGAGAGAGAGAGAGAGAGAGAGAGAGAGAGAGAGAGAGAGAGAGAGAGAGAGAGAGAGAGAGAGAGAGAGAGAGAAAGAGAGAGAGAAATAGTTACGAAGTGATGAAACATTTGAGTTGAATAGCATCTGTCTCTTTTGTAAGCCCGCTCAGAAAATCAAAAACAAACCTGTTAAGGGAATTTATGCAGCTAGTTTACAGAGTACAAAATTTAAGTGATGATGATATGATCAGTTGATGATATGATAATGATGATGAGGAAAAGGAAAATGAGTAGGGGGAGGAGAAGCAAAAGCCGGAGAAGGAGGGCGGCAAGTTTAGCTTTCTGGTGGTCCAATTAGTTATCTAAAATAAAGAATTGTGGGACATAACGAAGCAAAGCCCCATCGAGACAGAGATAAGAAAAAAAGGTAAACTCGGATTGGAACGGCCGCACACTCAAAAAGCCTGTATCCAACATGACAAGGTGAGCACTGGAGAGAAATCCCCAAGGTAAAAGAAAAATCGGCCTTTCAAAGCAGACTTGGCGGCAAAGCACCTACGCATACATAAAAGCTGCCGGTGCCACATGGGCCGAAATGAAGAAGACCAGGCAAAACCGATTAAGGTGGACGGTAGTTGCTGCGGCCCTATGTTCCACAATGAATCAAGAAGCTTAAACTATACTTCTATTGAAAAGCAAGTTAACACGAACACTCAGAGCACTGTAAAAACTCTCGAAGTGATAATATGTATAATAGATTAAGAGATTCTTTAAAGCAACTGTCCTCCATTGTTTGCACAGAGGTCAGCTTTTTGATGAAGTGAATTTTTTCCACACCCGTTAGCATGGAAACGAACTAGTGACCACTTACTCTGGTAGACAAAGTAGTGTCCAACTTCAAGAAATAAGGTAGCGTAACCTCAAAGGTAGCAGTAAATTGTTAGACCACAGATAAAAGAAATAAAAAAGATTCCATTTTCAAGCCTCATTTCAAAAAGATTTTTAAAATTGTATCTTTCTTTAATCGCTCTTATGATGCCAGCGGTGATTTCACTTTTTGTTAAAGTTCTTTTTGGCCAAGAATTTTCGATTTTGATTGTGTTCTATTTGTGTTGGATCGACGCTGTTGGGCACACTCAATTAATTTTATTAGAAGACGTACCGTTCTACGAACGAGATTGAAAATTTCATTTTACCTTACTTTGTCAAGATCTCGGGATAAACATCGACAGTGGTGTTGTCTTTCTCTGGCTTGAATATATTAGAATCATAATCTAAGGTCTTGCTCTAAATATCAAGATACCTAGAAGCTCTAGAATCTATAGGTTAGATCTAATCTACCTCTATCTAGATCGAGATCTCTACTCTAGATTTAGGTCTAATCTAGATTTTGTATTTTCCAATTTAATTTAAAATAATTTGTATGTTTGACCTCATATAAGAGCATGGAGCTTTCTGGAAAGACGGCTTTTGAGTTTAGACTTTAGACCGGTAGACGCTCCACTTCCGACTTTCACTTTGGCTTTAGGCCTAACTGGTATTTCTCGTACCGAAAATCATTTGCATGTCGATATCTTTTTCTGTTGTTTGCTAAAATCAATCGTTTTACCTAAAAATATTATTACCGTCGACAACATCGTACCAAATGCCCCAACATTCCAAATTTCAGAGTTCTAGATGTTGTAGTTTTCCCGTGATATGTGGAAGAAAAAGTGTCCACCGTCAAATATTAATACAAACTGTTATGGACATTACATTTTCCACCTTTTATCGAAATGTACGTACGCAAAGTTTCTTTTTAATTAAGATATTGTATTCTTCAGTCCTTTAAAAAATTCTAAAATGTGTTATTTTTCTAATGAAAAGAGTAATTGGACATATCATGAATTTAAATTACTCTTCAAGTTTTGTAATTTGCAATCTTCTACGCTTTATTGTGAATTTGTTTTACCTTAAACTAAATCTTGTTTTTACAGTTGTTTAGGTACAATTAAAAAAGATACTTTTTAACAGAAACAAACTCGGTGTCATTTGAACTTGAAAATCATTGTGTTCTAGCCCTATAATTGGTGGAAACTTTTAGTACATCAAACTTCAGACATTTTAGGCCTAGTTTATAAAAAATGTAAAGTTTTAATCTTCCTAGACTAGACCTGCAGCAAGTCAGTCGTACTGGGCAAGTGGAAGTGCGGGCAGTTACCAAACGGTGGGCCATGTACTTCACCCTTGGGACACACAGCTTGAGGACGCCTTGTGGGCAACAGTTGGCAATTCTAACGTCAAAAAGCGAATGTCATGCTACCAGCCGCTAAAACACAAAGAAGGGAATCATATTTGCATCCGAATACAATCTAGACATTTGAAAAAACATAAAACGGTACTTTTTTGTTAAACAGTAGTTTTTTCTAGTTTTATCTCCTTACGATATTCAAAAACCTGATACTTCTCGTCTTAAGAGCAAGATACATATTATCACAATAAGGAGCGTTTAAAAATATGCATCGCTAAGCCATGAAAAAATAACTGGTGATAATCGTACTGCTTAAATTTCGAACTGGACAATTTCATTTTTATTTCATTTTATATCTTCTTTATTTGTTATTATAACAGTATCATTAAATTATAGCGATATACTTGAAATGTTGGTAGCGAAATTCATGAATAACTTCTTCATTTTTATAATTTATCTTATAGATTTGCTAAACTAAATTAATGTTAACAAGTGTTGGCTATACAAAGATATAATATTCTCAAATTTTAAGCTTTGGGTCTCAATCTGTATATGGATTTTTTTTTTTTTTTTTAAAAATCTAGTTTAAGTGTCACCAGCTGTTATAAAGACACGTTTTACTAATGAGCTTGCCTCTATCTATCAGATTAAGAAACATAGACGACTTATACAGTTGTTTAGAAAGAAACATGTGCGTTGGGTCAAGAATTACTAAAGATAACCAATGAATTTTTAAATCTTTCAATGCAAAAAACAACAGTACCTTAAAAGTATAGCGATAGGTTTGAAACAACGGTAACAAAACTCACGTCTAACTACTTCATAAATAGAATTTACCATAAATATTGGCTAAACTAAATTATTCTTAACAAGTGTTAGCTAGAGAAAGCTATAAAAAAATAACATTTCAAACTTTGGGTCTCAAGATACTGCTAAATTTAACCAAGGATTTAAAACGTTTCAGTTACTTTAAGATTTTTATTTACTGTGTTGTAACATGTGAGTGTGTGGGGTTGTAAGTTGGCTTTACCTTTTCTTTATGCTAGAGCATAAAAAAGATCTCTTTGATAAAAAAAATCCGTCTCGTCTTTTCTATAATTATTTGTAATTGCCTTTTCAAGCTTTTTTTGGTCATTATAACTTTTGATTCGTTGATGAAAGCAATTTGTAGTCCGTAGAAAAAAGATAAGCACTGATAAGCAGTGTGAAAAGACACACGCAAAAAATTTGATCAAAATAAGGATTTATCTAAATTCAATAAAAGCATGAAGATAAAAGAAATTTAAAAACTATGTAAAAAATAACATTATTCCATAGACTAAAAATTGGTCTAAAAACGTACAAGATAATGCACTATTGTCGTCAATGGACAAAAGATAAAAATTGGGCCATTTACGTAAGTAAAAAAGATCCCTAACAAAACTATAAAAAGGTGGGACCAAACCAATATAGCTTCATTCTCCAGCCGTTACGGAATTCTTCAAGAGACCTGCCTGCTAATACCATCTCATCATGTGGAAGATTGCTGTTCTACTCCTAGTCGCTGTGGCTCTTGTCTCAGTTGAGGTAACAAGTTCACACAGTGTTTTTGTAATGTTTATCATACTCTCTCTCGACATAAGAATATTTATCATCCTTATCACCATCAATTCATTATCCTCATAAACGTTATGATCAGGATCATCATCATCAGGATCATCATCATCATCATCATCATCATCATCATCATCATCATCATCATCATCATCATCATCATCATCATCATCATCATCATCATCATCATCATCATCATCATCATCATCATCATCATCATCATCATCATCATCATCATCATCATCATCATCATCATCATCATTTGATTAAATATTGTGGCTCAGTGCAGGATATCAGTTAGTTGATTTTTGAGCGAATGTCTTTTCATGGGGTTGTGCATCTAGTCAGTAGAGTGTTGTCTTTTCTCTCCGGTGTAGCACTTTCTACCTTGCAATAATGGATTTACAGTGGCTGCTAATGAAGCATTTAGCTATATCTCTTCTCTACTGCTACTTTTTGTGCTCTTGACTGGTGATTCCAAGATACTCTTGAATATCACCTTTATCATTTTTAACATTTTTTTTTCAATTATTAGTGTGATCGCTCACGAGGACCAAAAGGAAAAGGCCGCAAAGGACCACATGGCCCACCAGGACCAAAAGGCCGCAAAGGACCACATGGCCCACCAGGACCAAGACCTTCAGGACCACCAGGACCACCAGGACCAAGACCTTCAGGACCACCAGGACCAAGACCTTCAGGACCACCAAGACCAAGACCTTCAGGACCACCAGGACCACCAGGACCACCAGGACCTCCAGGACCTGGTCCAAAACAGGTGAATTTTTTTTCTTTTAGATTTGGATAAAACTTATTGTGATGTTTTAAATGTATTTTATATTACTATCATATGAATAGCATTATAAACGTACTCTAACTTTAATAAAAGTAGTTTTTTATTATTTTAAATAGACAAACTTTACTTTTACTGACAATAACTTTACATGGTTTTACAGTGTTTTCATGATCACCAATACCATCATGCTCACCATTACCACCATCATCACCTTTTATTAATGTTATAATTATCTGAATAACATCACCATTGTTATTATTATCAACATTATCATCACAAGCACCGACAGCAGCAGTAACATTTTAATCATCATGTAATTAATTTTTTATTATGAAGTTGTATACTACTAGTCTTGTTTTTAGAATTTAATTGCTTTGAAATCTTCAGAAATGTTGAACTAATTAATAATTATATTCGTTAAATGCAGTACTAAACTGAAACATATATCACCCATGTCTGACCCGCAGGGACTCTCCGGATAAGACGTATGGTTGGTTTCACTTCGAGAAAGCCTACACAACTTCAATAAAAGAAGTCGACAGTAAGAAAGACTGAATACTACAGGACATTGTCGTAGAGTAAGCCTGTCATGAATTGCTATAATAAAAAAATAAAAATAAAAATGAAATGTCTTGTCACTTTTTTCCATTATCAGTTGGATTTTACGAATCGAGACGGCAAGTTAATTTGAGACACTTAGTATATACAAAGTCATGAACCTCCTTTTTAATGGAGCGTAGTGAGAAAGCCTACACAACTTCTATAACCAAAAATCGACAGTAAGAAAGACTGTAGAATAAAGGACTTTCTCGTAGAGTAAGCCTGTCATGAAATGCTGTAATAAAAAAATGAAATGTCAAGTCATCATTTTTTAAATCATTAGTATTTACATAGCCTCGGACTTCCTTTTTAATGGAGTGTAATGGTCTAGTGGTACAAAACAAGCTTTGAGTGGCAAAGTGATTCGGTGCCGCTTCATCTAAAAGTCAAGGTTATGTCTTGCTTTGTTTAAAGGCTGAAAAAGAAACACTCTGTTTTTTTTTCCGATAAAAATTCGTCTACTTACAAATCTCTGTTAATTTATATCTGATCTTACAAGTGTTTTTAACCTTCAAAAATATGGATAATAATATATAGTGGTACATCTGCTTTTCTGATAAAAATTCTTCTTGAGACGAAATGAGGAGTGGAGATGTGGAGTTATATGTAATTCAAGATAAATGTGCTTGTGGGTATAAAAGATTTGGCAGACTATTGGGCTCTCTACCAAAGAAAACAACTAAAAGGCATCTTATCTTACATGATAATCAATTAGAACGAGGTAACTTTGAATTCAATTGAAACAACACGTACTCTTGGCTTGTTGAAAAGCTGAAAAAAGAAACATCGTGTTTTCTGCAATAAGAATTCGTCTACTTAAATAAGAATTCGTCTACTTAACAATCCTTGTTAATTTAGATATTTTCTAACAGGTGTTTCTAACCTTCGAAATTCTGACAGTGTTTTTTAACCAGTATACTAAATTTTAGGTAACTAACATATCACAGTTGTCTCCTTGGACACGATCTGTTGCGGGGAACGCTTGAGGGATTCAGAAAAGCGTAGACGACAAGCGAAGTGTTGGGCAGACAACCTGAAAGAATAGATCAGCCTGGACAGCCCAACCCTGATAAGATTATCAGAGGACAGACCTGCCTGGCAGTCTCTGTCGTGCAATGTGTCTCGCCTATGACTACCTGATCAAGGGACTTATCTGAACAAAACTCTGAAGCCAACACTGTTCCAAAATTTGAGTGTACTAAATGCGTGCCGAGTGATGTCCCAATACAAAGTTCTAAAATTGTATGTAGACGAAAAAAACCTTTGTCAATAAAACCGAGCGAGTTCAAAATTTGACGGGGTTCTGTCCAATAAAGGTTTTATGTAAACACTAAATACATCATAAAAGAAATAGAAAATTAAAGAAAGCAATGTCAAGAAAATGTTTGCTTGATGAATAATTTTGACACGTATAAACTTGACATATTATTCCCATATCATTGTAAAAAGCAATCCAGAGGCTAGAGGATTAAGTACAAAGTTTGGATTATTTTATTATTAAACTTTGTCAATAATTTTCAGTGTTTAAAGAGACTTCTTTTGCGGGATGTCCCCGGTTCCATTGGCGTGTGGCCTGTCTTGCTCCAAAATCTGTGGGTTATTATAATGTAACCAGGCGAGACACACGTTCTGGTATCGTCGTTCTGACTCTGCGTATCATAAATGTGTTTTTGAACCCGCGTGTTGTTGACATTGAACGAACTAGCAAACCGAAACCAACATTTTTATATAAACGTTATATTCTTTGTTTTATTATAAGAGTAATATGCATAACTTTTGAAGAAATAAATTACAACTATAGAAATCTATATAAAAAATTAGTGCTCATTGTGGGCTCCCCGCCTAGATTTTTGCCAATCTCCACAAACTTACTCAATCACCTGAAATTTACAAAATATTTTTACATCAGCTTAGGGGCATGCTTATCACCACTTAAAAAAAGAACGTTTTGTTAAACTTTTGATATTATATAAAAATTAAATGTAGCCCTCCCGCAAAAACCAATATGTATTTTTAGTTCAATCTCTTTTCTTTATGTAAAAGTAGCGCGTTACGGGTGAAAACAGTCTGCATTTTTCACTTGAAAGCAGTAATTCAAAATCAACTGACTCAGGAATCTATATCTGAACTATTTGACCAAGAACCATTAATCAACGGTATCATGGGCGAAATTTAATTGTGGAAGATCTAGAACTATTACGAAGGCATGTGTTAAAAGGAGACGTCGTTTAAAACGATCCAGATATATATGCTTAGCAGCAACACTCATCCAAATCAAATCCCCTCAACCACACAATCACAAACATCACTTGATCAAGCATCCATATCTAGGACTACTGATACTGGTCGAAATTTAGATCTAGATCTACGAAAATATATATATATATATAT
>RQTK01002051.1:12500-18661 GCA_003991915.1 Elysia chlorotica | reverse complement strand
ACCTGGTTATCCTGGTCGTGTCTCACGATGACCATGTTCACGTCAACAACAACAACAACAACACCAACAACAACAACAACCACATACCAAAAACAACCGTGACAACAACAACAACAACAACAACAACCGCAACAACAACAACAACAACAACAACAACAACAACAACCACAAGAACACTGAGTAGCACCCACCCTGTAGTCCGGTATAGCCTGGTTCTTCTGGTCGTGTCTCACGATGACCATGTCCACGTCAAACGCTCCGGCCACGAGATGTCTGTCCTTGACCCTAGTGCACGCAACAGTAAGTAATGTTAAACTCTTATAGCCCTGATACACGAGTGGGTAAGTGTGGTTAACGCTTGTACGTTGTGGTATAGTAAGACTGGTTAGTGACTTATTGTGTTATTCATACATTCATCAAATACCGGGTCTAGAGCAGACATAGGTGACCATGGCACGTCACTCATCTCTTTGTTCAGACAATTTGAAAAGTCTAAACTGCTCCTGTCTTTATTGGTTTAACACAATCATGGTTGGATCATCTATATAGATTATTAAAAAATTTCTATCTTTTTTTTCAATCTATTTTTCTCGTTAAGGGAAAAGTTCTATAATTTTGAGGAAAAAAAAACAACTTATTAAGATGTTTAACTAGTTAGTTAGTTATTTTGTTAACTCGAATAGCCTTTACGAAAAGATTTCTAAAACTATTTAACCATTTAGAGGCGGAATTGGTGAGTCGTTACGTCAAACTTTTTATGTTTTTATGTTTAGCTCTAATAGCTTTCAGAAGGTACTTATCAAACTCTTTAACCCTTTAGGAGCTGGGCTGGTGTTGTTAATCTGTTCTTATTTTAGAAAGGACATATTTATAGCATTAAATCAAGTGACGTAATGATAAAGCGATGGTGTTAAACAAGAATAACCACCGGACATTAAATTACATCCAAGGGAGATAAACTCTTCTATTTAAAAAAAAACTGCACTGCTAGGGTTACAGTTCCTCACAATGTTTGCTAGCTCGAAAAAAATTGAATGTGTAACAAAAAGGTTAAAAAAGATATAATTTGGATCGAACAAGTCCTGAACGATACATAAAGAATATACAACTTTCCAGTCAGATGGCACTAGGACTGCCGCTCTGAGTAATACGTCATTTTAATAACGTCTGATAACATTACATAATTATTTTATTTTCAAGGTGGTGTTTCGTGTGCCATCAAAGCACACATTGAGTTGATTTGATTGCTTAACGTCCCACGTCAGCATTATATCGGATATATTGTAGATGAGTCTTAAAACTGACGTCTGACAATTTTATGTGCTGCCACACGTGAAACAGGATTTGAAGACCTGAAATCCTGTCTCATATCATACTAACACAAACTAAAACTGTTATGGGCGTAAACGCACAAATACATTTTGGACCGTTCGTCGAACTCGAACCGCGGACCTTCCGATCTTGAGACCAACGCCACGTAATATCCGTGACCACCCACACTCTCAAACGGGTTATAACTTGACGACACTTCTTGAACCAGATCGGCCTCTTCCAAATCACGTGACCAGGGTTATGAACTCACCACATCGCGGAACAGTCGAAGCCGACTTGCATCCACTTGTGGGGGTTGAAATTAAACGACATGGAGTGCTGAAATAGTGGGAGAGTGGGTGTCAGGTTGTGGGGGTTGAAATTAAACGACATGGAGTGCTGAAACAGTGTGAGAGTAGGGTTATGAACTCACCACATCGCGGAACAGTCGAAGCCGACTTGCATCCACTTGTGGGGGTTGAAATTAAACGACATGGAGTGCTGAAATAGTAGGAGAGTTGGTGTCAGGTTGTTGTGGGGGATGAAGTTAAACGACATGGAGTGCTGAAATAGTCCGAGAGTTGATGTCAGGTTGTTGTGGGGGATGAAGTTAAACGACATGGAGTGCTGAAATAGTCCGAGAGTTGATGTCAGGTTGTTGTGGGGGATGGAGTGCTGAAATAGTGGTAGAGTTGGTGTCAGGTTGTGGGGGTTGAAGTTAAACGACATGGATTGCTGAAATAGTAGGAGAGTTGGTGTCAGGTTGTTATGGGGGTTGAAGTTAAAGGACATGGATTGCTGAAATAGTGGGAGAGTTGATGTCAGGTTGTTGTGGGGGTTGAAGTTAAACGACGTCAGGCTGTTGTGCGGGTTGAAGTTAAACGACATGGAGTGCTGAAACAGTAGAAGAAATGATATCAGGTTGTTGTGGGGGTTGAATTTAAACGACATGGAATGCTGGAATAGTGGCAGAGTTGGTGTCAGGTTGTGGGGAGTTAAGAGATATTGTAATGGCATAATTTTGTGGATTGTCTATACTTTATATATTGGTGGTTTACTAACCGTGCGTTATCTGTGATAAGTAAATAGTACATTTATGGGCATGCTATTTAAAGATATCCCGATAGAGAGAGAGAGAGAGAGAGAGAGAGAGAGAGAGAGATTTTGGGGGTTGAAGGTAAACGACATGGAGTGCTGAAACAGTGTGAGAGTTGATGTCAGGTTGTTGTGGGGGTTGAAGTTAAACGACGTCAGGCTGTTGTGCGGGTTGAAGTTAAACGACATGGAGTGCTGAAACAGTAGAAGAAATGATATCAGGTTGTTGTGGGGGTTGAAGTTAAACGACATGGAGTGCTGGAATAGTGGCAGAGTTGGTGTCAGGTTGTGGGGAGTTGAGAGATATTGTAATGGCATAATTTTGTGGATTGTCTATACTTTATATATTGGTGGTTTACTAACCGTGCGTTATCTGTGATAAGAAAATAGTACATTTATGGGCATGCTATTAATTTTAAAGATATCCCGAGAGAGAGAGAGAGAGAGAGAGAGAGAGAGAGAGAAAGAGAGAGAGAGAGAAAGAGAGCAAGAGAAGAAGAGAAAAGATAGAGAGAGAGAGAGAAAGAGAGAGAGAGAGAGAAAGAGAGCAAGAGAAGAAGAGAAAAGATAGAGAGAGAGAGAGAGAGAGAGAGATAGAAAGAGAGCAAGAGAAGGAGAGAAGAAAAAAAGAGAGAGAGAGAGAGAGAGAGAGAGAGCAATAGAATGCGAGAGATAGATAGATAGATAGATAGATAGATAGATAGATAGATAGAGAGAGAGAGAAAGAAAGAGAGAATACGAGAGAGATATAGATAGATAGATAGATAGAGAAAGAGAGAGAGAGAGAGAGAGAGAGAGAGGGAGAGAGAGAAAGAGAGAGAGAGGCACATTCATTCAGACATTACTTACCATATATTGTAATTTTATATGATGAGAACTTAGCTCAATGCCGTATATGGAGTGATAATGCGTATGTTTTCATTGAAATGTGTGTGTAATTATTGTTGCTGGCAGAATTTTCCTTTGAATAAAGGTTTGTCTTATCTTTCCTTATCTTATCTTATTTATTGTATCTTATCTTATCTTGTTTTCCTCCGCACCCACCTCTACTCCGTCTATGAGATGCCTGTACTTAGGACACTCTACCCTGTATGGTGAGAACCCACCTCTACTCCGTCTATGAGATGCCTGTACTCAGGACACTCTACCCTGTATGGTGAGAACCCACCTCTACTCCGTCTATGAGATGCCTGTACTTAGGACACTCTACCCTGTATGGTGAGAACCCACCTCTACTCCGTCTATGAGATGCCTGTACTCAGGACATATACACTGTATGGTGAGAACCCACCTCTACTCCGTCTATGAGATGCCTGTACTCAGGACAATATACACTGTATGGTGAGAACCCACCTCTACTCCGTCTATGAGATGCCTGTACTCAGGACACTCTACACTGTATGGTGAGAACCCACCTCTACTCCGTCTATGAGATGCCTGTACTCAGGACATATACACTGTATGGTGAGAACCCACCTCTACTCCGTCTATGAGATGCCTGTACTCAGGACATATACACTGTATGGTGAGAACCCACCTCTACTCCGTCTATGAGATGCCTGTACTCAGGACACTCTACACTGTATGGTGAGAACCCACCTCTACTCCGTCTATGAGATGCCTGTACTCAGGACACTATACACTGTATGGTGAGAACCCACCTCTACTCCGTCTATGAGATGCCTGTACTCAGGACATATACACTGTATGGTGAGAACCCACCTCTACTCCGTCTATGAGATGCCTGTACTCAGGACATATACACGCACTGCCTACTCTACCCTGTATGGTGAGAACCCACCTCTACTCCGTCTATGAGATGCCTGTACTCAGGGCATATACACCATAGACGGAGTAGAGGTGGGTTCTCACCATACAGTGTATAGTGTCCTGAGTACAGGCATCTCATAGACGGAGTAGAGGTGGGTTCTCACCATACAGTGTAGAGTAGATATGCGGTAAGGTGGGCACCACCATGTATATGTCCTGAAGAACCCACCTCTACTCCGTCTATGAGATGCCTGTACTCAGGGCATATACACGCACTGCCAGCGTACGCCGCGTCCACATGCATCCACAGCCCGTGCTCATTGCCTGTGGAGAAACAGCTGATTGTCGGTTTATTTAAACAATGAACAATACAACGACGTGAAACTTCTTTTTACTGCAGTTTTATTTTCGCTAATGGCCAAACAATTTGTTTCTATTTCTACGCCATCTCGCAAAGACTGTACAATTCTATTTACAACTATAAGTGGATTTTAATGTCGCAATGCATGTGTTCTCAAAATTGTGATGTGTTATGAATATTGTTAAAAAATTATTCTTGAATTTCGAATATGTTAAAAATAGGTTATTTTACCATGATAATTATCATAGATGTAAAAAAAAATCACAGTAAAAAAGTAAGATAAACAGTTGGATAAATATGGACGGATACAGATTGCACTGGTTGTCTGGGGAGACACATTTGCTCGAGGTTGAAGTTAAACATGAATCATAACAATCTCTGTTGTTGTTTTTCCCCATAGTGTCATGGTGAAGCAAACTTACAAAAATAGAGAAAGAGCGAAACGCCCTGGGCTTTCTTAGTGTTACCATCTTGTTAAAAGTTAAGGATGTTTACACAGTATTGAATTTATTTTTTAGCCATTACGATAACACTCTATTGGTTTGTTTTGTTTTTGTTTTGTTTTAAATAATTTTTGTAATTTTTTTAACACTGCGTAAACATCTCACCTTTTGTTAAGATTATCACACCCATTAACTCGTGAACTACATGCACTTCACTCATAAAATAATTAAAGATCTTATTACATTAACACACTTCTATAACACGTTATAACACGACCACATTCTCTAACGGACCATTATTCCACCACGCCCTTTTAACGGATACTGTTATTTCCTGTTGTAGGAGAAAGGTAGAAAGGGACATAGAGAGGAACAGAGAGATGGACAGAGAGAGAGAGATAAACAAAGAAAGAGAAAGAGACAGAGAGGGGAGAGAGGCAGAAAGAGAGAGAAAGAGAGAGAGAAAGAGAGAGAGA
Organism: Elysia chlorotica; assembly: GCA_003991915.1. Taxonomy (NCBI): domain Eukaryota; kingdom Metazoa; phylum Mollusca; class Gastropoda; family Plakobranchidae; genus Elysia; species Elysia chlorotica. Next base: position 13,205 of record RQTK01002051.1, on the reverse strand, counting down.
GAGAGAGAGAGAGAGAGTGAGAGAGAAAAATAGAGAGAGAATTAACAATGCTAAATGACTATAATAAGGTTTTCTCACAAACAGGCCCAAGTTCTTTCAGGTTGTCTGATGTGCATCTGAATGTGGTTCCGACAGTCGCATTCATCTGAGAAAGCAAGGGAATGTCGTTACTGTAACATGATGATTCTTCATTTATTTGAAACCCGTTGGACCATATTAAAATGATATGGAACGTTTGATAAGTTTGCAATGACTTCTTTTAATTTCATAAACATGTTTTATCATATATAAATTTCATAGATCAATATTAAAAATGAATATAGTTGTCAAAGAAATAAACGTTTTTTCCCAAAAAATATTATCGATCTTTGATGCAGTTAAGGGTGTGAATTTTTAAGATATGAATGGCCTTTTCTACGACGCATTACCATAGTTTATGTGATATCAATGCATTATTATGATAGTTTCTACAGCTTTGAGACAAATTTTAACAATGCTAAATGACTATAATAAGGTTTTCTCACAAACAGGCCCAAGTTCTTTCAGGTTGTCTGATGTGCATCTGAATGTGGTTCCGACAGTTGCATTCATCTGAGAAAGCAAGGGGATGTCGTTACTGGAACATGGTGATTCTTCATTTATTTGAAACCCGTTGGACCATATTAAAATGATATGGAACGTTGATTAATTGTACAATGGGTTATT
>RQTK01002051.1:0-7500 GCA_003991915.1 Elysia chlorotica | reverse complement strand
ACACAAACCCAAGCCTTACCCCCGGCATGATAACTCTGTCCAGATCCGCCATCACCTGGTCAAAGTTCTCTCCCGTGCCTGGCGCAGCTGGCGGGATTAGCTCCCTTAGATAGCCCGGCGTTACGTCAGGCAGGGGGCGCCGCGAGCTTACGGTGGTCAAGTAGTCAGCGACATAGTCCACCATCTGGCGGCCGCGGGTTCGAAACTCATCGGCGTCCATGGAGGCTGGGGCATGAGAGATGGGAACAGTGGATGTGAGGGGATGTTCTAGCAAATCATAAAGACAACTAGTCTAGCAGTTTATTGCCCGCCAACCCACCCCTCTACCTACTTCTCCATGTAGAATATTTCATGTTTATTGTGTCCCTAGTTATGACTCACGTTTTTATCTATGACCCGATATTGACGCAACGACTCAGAAATAACCTACATGTTGGTTTAATCTTGTCGGCTGATTTTTTGGTTGTTCTACAAAAAGATTGCTGGCTTGAAAACGTTTATCTTAAACAGCTAAGGTACATTGCTTATCGATATAACGACTATCGTCTAATAGTCTCAGGCCCCGGGTATTGTATCTCACTTTTCTTGGGCCCTAACTACTTAATGATGGAACCTAGACCCTAGATCAGGCCCTAATGTTCACAACGCTTCAGTCTCCATACCATCACACTACCTACTACGCCATCTAGAATCCGTCATGCATGTTGTCTTTTAGTGGCGACTAAAGCTCCTAATCTGCTAGGTCTAATCTGTGACTCGAGACTCACGCATTGCAGTAGAATGAAATCACGTGTGATCTGTTTTTGTCATTGATGTCCCTAGCACCGGGGATGATTACCTAATGTATCGATTTTCATTTTTTTCATCCTTTTTTTTGGACCGGCAGCCCCATGAAAAAAAATAAAAAAGTAAGGCATCTAGCCGTAACAGCTTGGGCTATAAACATTTCTCTGTTTAAAAGTTGGTGTCGTTTAACTTTGTACTAAAATCTTTTCATAAACTGCCTGCAAAAAGACAATGGGCAAACTGTATGCCTACTTATTACTGTTTAAGGGAGATATAAGACTAACATCACTGTAACAACGTTTTAAAACAAAACAAAAAATTATTGAGGATCTATACCTTTATAAGATGACGCTTTGAATTGTTTTGCTTGCTGAAAATTTTTTAATGCCTTCTAAGAAAATGGAAAAACTGAATGCCAAATCTCGGTCATAATACCAACTAGTTTAGTGAAAACTTTTATTTACATGAGGTTAGAAGCAAAAGGAGAATTCAGATTCAAACGTCCACATATAGCTTCTTAGTTCACGTTAAGCCGGGTGTCTAAGTTTACTTCCTCTTTGTTCATACTGGTTTAAGTTGAAATCTTTACTTATAGTTATACATATACGATTCAGTGACTTTTATACCCAATTGTAAAAATAAATAAAAGGCCCCTTCACGGTGTTCGGGTGGGCAAGCGCTCTGAAAGATTCTTACAAGAAAATATGTGAATAATATGCCAATGTACGACCTACCTTACAAACTCCGGCAGGCACAGGAGCCTGGTAGCAGCACTCTGTCTCCGTTCTGGCAGCGCAAAGAATTTCTAGACGTTATTCTTGGGGCCCTTCCACGATATACCTAGCTGTTGACATTGAATATAAACAATATGTCATATAAACAGACACAGTGAAAAGAATGAAGAGAAAGCAGCAGTAGCGACTGTTGCCAGCAGTTAGCACCGCATGTAGGGTTGTATGAACTGTGTAGTGTGTCGTGTGGCTCCAGGCCTCTGATCTAAAGATGACCACTAGCTGACTTGTCCAGTCCTTTGTTTACAACAGTGTCACATAACCGTGTGTCGCGAGCATAGATGTATATAACTACCTCGTAGCTATATACATCTATGGTTGCGAGGGTACAAATTTAAGGCAGTGTAGATGGATGGTCGGGCCTCAGTTTGCTGGTTGTCTAACACTGCGTTGTGTAACTTTATATCTCATGTGTTATCACACCGTGTCTGATACACCAAAACCTGCACAGAGACGTGTACAGGGAAGAAAGCAGTTGAACGATAACATTGTGTGGATTACGGTACAGATGGACCATTATCAAGACCTATCAAGACTCTCAAGAAAACTTTTTTTCATTGTTAGGACAGGTTGAAATTATAATCAATAAAAGATAATTACAGTTAACAGGCCGGTGCACCCACCCTCAGAACTTAATGCTTACCACACAGTAAAAATGGTTAAGTTAAGTTATGTGTATGAAAACGTTACTTCGCCCAACAGGAATTTAGACATATTTTAGAATTTAGGGATTTAGATAGAGATCTATATCTAGAATACTATTACAATAATTATAATCATAAATAACTTTTACGTTTACCACAAAACAGGTTAATATTCTGACGGCACTGTTTAGCGCTTTCGAAAAAAAAAACTCTTATTTTGCAATGGAGCAAGTCTACTCTTTTTTTCGGGTTGATAGCAAAAGTAATCCACTTAGAAAGTCTCAAGTTGATTAGTGCTGCAGTTACTGCGTTAGCTCTCATTCAAAGTTTAGGCGATAGATAATCCATGTCCACTTGGGTGGTCGTTTGAGTTGGCAGATTTGCCTAAAGATGACCACTGGATACTCTGTATAGTCCAGCTGGCTTGGTTTGACCAATCGCCGGCTAAGAAGTCGTTCTATCCAATGGAAACAAAAACTGAATTAATTTTTTTATCGCCAATGACAATATGAAGGAGATGGGAGAATGCAGATCTCACTCAACCCGTATTAATGTAGGCCAGACAAATAATTATTGCGTATTTTTCATTTCGTTGGGAATGGAAGTCTTAAAGTCTAAATAAGGGCCTAGGCCTAAGTTTCTTTTCTATCGGATAAACGAACACTGCAACACTAGGCTGTATGGCTGTAGACTGGACAAAATGATCAATCATAATTCATATGTTGTTGTTGTTGTTGTTGTTGTTGTTAGTGGTGGTGGTGGTGGTGGTGGTTTTCTTGTTGTTGTTGTTTTGTTTGTTTTTACACCTTTTCGCCTACACGTTGTACACTTTAATATCTGGCTAGGTTAGCATGGGTTAGCTATGTGACATTGTTTACGTGTACGATACCATACTAACATAATTATACCGCGTGAGTAGTGTCCAACAGTTGTTTGGCGAGATTGAGCTTGGAGTCTAGATCTAGCCAGTGGGTTCTAGAAACTACTCGAAGTTTGATTAAGAAGACAGGGGATGCATGGTGTTAATGAATAATTATGTAATCAAGAGACTTGTCTTTTTCTCGAACTTTACTAAATGAAGTAGAAGAACCTAGCGATGTCTAGATCTGTGTCTTGTGTATATAAAAGAAGAGCGCGGCAATGGAGTGACGAATGATTGATTTTTTTGTAGAGAGAGAAGTGTTTATACTTATGATCGTGTGGTAACATCTTGCCGTAGTTATTTTGCTGTTGTTCAGGTCTATTTTAGATTGTATTGTCAAGTACTGATTTAGATCTAGACATTCTTGAGTTGTATTCTCTATTCGCATACAGGGTGCTTATTAATGAAGTTAAATTATAATACTTCTACACAGCATATCTAGTATTCATTATTTTTATACTGTTGATAAGATAGTACGTGTCGAAACGCAAGGTCTACGTGACTTCAACAAATTGAGCTGAAACAGGGACGCACTTTATCGAATCAACGCTACATGCTAAGGTGTACATGGTAATAAAAAAAATCTACATGTAGCTCTAGGTTTATTGGTCTAGCGTCCTGGGTTCTCTAACTAACACCAGCGCTGTTTACTGTAGGGCTTGTCTTCTCGCGTCATGTTTCATATACATAATATACCAATAACTAAACCCGCCAAACTTAGGCTAGAAAAAAGCCTATTATTTTAATATCGTTTCCTTCCAGATTTTGCCCCACTGTGCACAAAACACACCTTGTGGGTTCGCTTACTTGGCCGCTCTGCGTAAATTACACTTGGAGTGGAAAACTGACAGTCAAGATCAAGGGTTGTGTCCAACTTCTTAGATATCTCACACTAGAGGAACGTTCGGAAACGGGGCCCAGAACAAAACAAAAGATAAAGACAATCGGTAAGGGACTGTGCACCGCTGTCCAATCATAGCTCTATCCTAGACTTAGCGAACCAATGAGCCAATGGAACATCGGAAAACTCCAAACCTACGGGGCGCGGCATCCATAATCATCGTGGGAACCACACAGCCTGAAGTACGTTCCGAGACATGTCACACTAGGGCAGATCTGTCTTGTCACGTGGTGTGTGTCTGGCGATACCGAGAAGCTGACCCAGCTAGACATCAAATTACGCAAAAATTAGGGGAAAAGGAGTAAACAATGCTAGACCTACGATTTTTGTGGGGGCAGGTTGGCGGTTCTGCCGATAAATTTGTGTGCAGTGACGGCAAAGACACTGATTGGGAAGATTGATAGTATGGAAACGGATAGTGTGTTAGAGAGGAGAGCGATAGGATAGATAGATAGATAGATAGATAGATAGATAGATAGATAGATAGATAGATAGATAGATAGATAGATAGATAGATAGATAGATAGATAGATAGATATATATTATTAGTTATTGGTTTTTAAAATAACTGTACATTACAGTGACTTTTAGAGGTCTCCTAAGATTAGATCAAGACACCGAACCGATAGAAGTGAACAGGCTTTTGAATAATGAGAGAGCATTGACATATTTTATAAAGTTATTAGCCTATTTTGGCGAAAATGGTTTAACAGCATGCAAAGTCTACACAATAAAACTGTAAACTGTTCTAACTGGGCGCAATAGTCTAATAATTTACATCTCTTTATTCAATCAATATAGTTAAAATGTGTGTCTACTGCGGCGAATTGGCCTTAGTTTTTTGTTTGTTTGCTTGAGTTTTTGTTTTGTGTTTCAACAACAACAACAACCACAACATCAAAACCAACAATAACGACAACAAGACAACAACACAAAATTCACAACAAATTTTTTTGAAAATGTTAAAACATCCATTTTTCGAAAAAAACAACACAAAAACAAAAACAAAAACAAAAACACGAAACAGTGGAGAGATCCCCAATCCGAAATCCACGAGCAGAAAAAAGTTTACCCAATGATTAGATGCAAAGCAAAACAAGTCTACATTAACTCTCTGTTTACAGCAAATAGGCCTATAAATTATTGGACTTGCTTCCCTGTCCTTGATATGTATCTAAGTAAAAGTCTCTCTATACTTGTTTCTTCCGGTCTTTTTCGCTAGGGGTATGTCTATAATTTATGTCGCTTCTTTCACTGATTCAATATTTCCGTGTCTCTGTGTCTTTGTCTTTGTGTCTCCATGTCTTTGTTTCTTTCGATGGCTGCGCTGACTTTGTCTCTGTATATAGATCTCGCTCTTCCTGTCTTTTTCCTCCTGAGCGTTTCTCTGTCTCTGCCTCTGTGTCTGTGCATATTACTGTCTGTCTGTCTGTCTGTCTGTCTGTCTGTCTGTCTGTCTGTCTGTCTGTCTGTCTGTCTGTCTGTCTGTCTGTCTGTCTGTCTCTTCTGTCTGTCTGTCTGTCTATCTATCTCTCTCTCTCTCTCTCTCTCTCTCTCTCTCTCTCTCTCTCTCTCTCTCTCTCTCTTAGAGAGAGAGGAAGAGAGAAAGGAATTGAGAGAGAAAGAGAAAGAAAAAAAGAGATAAAGAGAGAAGACACACATAGAGAGACAGAGAGATTCTACAGGCAGGCATAGACAGACAGACAGACAGACAGACAGACAGACTGACAGACAGGCATAGACAGACAGAGAGACAGAAAGAGATACAGAGACAGAGAGAGAGAGAGAGAGAGAGAGAGAGAGAGAGAGAGGGAAAGAGAGATACACAGACTAATAGTAATAAAGAAAGAAACAGATAACTGGAAAAGACAGAGATGGTGAGAACGAGAGAGATAGAGAGATAACAGAAAGATAGAGAAAGAGACAAAAAGTGTGGAAGTTCGGGTTAACAAGAAAAGCTCTGACCCAGGTGACCAATAAAGACAAATACAGGCTTGAGTTACATGAAACTGTGGATAGTGTATAGGCCTACCTACCATTACAGAAAAAATGTTATTAAAGTATTTTCATCTATACTCATTACGTTCATTAAAATAGAGTGTAAATTGACACCATCCTAAGTGTATATAACTGGTCCAAATGATCTCTATGACACTAGCGATAGCTGGGCTCTACAACAGAGACTGTGCATCACCCTAACAATCCACGTCACAACTATGATTATTGTTATTTGAGTAATTTGTATCTCAGTATAGTATTATGATCAGTACGTAATGAGTACTGTAAAATTACACCAACACACCAATGAAAGCCCATATATCGTGTCATTTAAGTTATGGCCTTCACAAAGTTGTGGCAGGTCAAAATTTACTCTTTTTGAAATATAGAAGATTGAAAAGATAGTGATACTTTAATTGACCAATCTCAGACTTTATCTTTGATGCTTTTGTTTCTTTAGAAATGAGTGTCCTAACTTAATTCAAATTGTGTCTTTGTCAGAGCATGCGACCCAAGTGGACATGATTGGAATTCATCTAGTCAAATCTCAGGGAGATTGGGGGGGGGGAGCATGGGGTTAGAAAAGCGGCTTCCCACGCAGGAGGTCCATGGTTCGAACCCCGCTCTGGAGACTTTACTCCTTACTGGTTGGGTCGGTATCAGTATAGTGTCACCGGCTGTATAATTTCATGGTATTTCCGTACGGTCTCGTATGTGGCGTAACGTATATCTGTCAGATGTTAATCTTGGGGCCCGTCCACAATAAATTCTATGTAGTGTTGACATTAGACGCTAAGTAACAACGAACGAACAATAGCCAGACCATCAACTTCTATAGACATATACCAGCACCGATAACATAACTTGTTATAGCCTTCATAACTTTACTAGTTTTTTGCGTTGATGTCGGCCTTCACATAACCGGTTCAAACAGTGTAAGTTATTTGGGCGGACAGTCCGTTTGTTAAAGAAGTCGATAGCAAAGCCCCATAGAAATCCTGTTAGACCCAATCCTGTTACACAAGGCATACCTTTGCATATACCATAGTTATGTCGATATGAAAGTGTTGTGGACATGAAAGAAACCTCATCAAAACTATTCTCATTATTACTAAAATCAGCAGTTTAAAATAGCTTTGATTCTGTGATCAAGTAATTTTCCTCTTGTCTCTTTCAATTGTTTTCTCTGTCTCTCTCTCCCTCCCTCGACCCCCCTTCTCTCTCTCTCTCTCTCACTCACTCACTCATGTGTGGTGGATTTGGGTTTTGGTTTGACTTGCAGAGGGGTCCTGGCTACTAATGGTAGTGGCCAATAGCTTGATGGTTCGTGGATTCGACAGTTGTTGAGTCGTAGGTTCAAGAGTAAGGCTCATCCTTCTTGGATCTCCGATGCAAAGACCCATCCTAGCCGCTTGATTATTCTAATATTAATACATCATTAAATCCCTAATTTACAAC
>RQTK01002049.1:0-18695 GCA_003991915.1 Elysia chlorotica | reverse complement strand
TTAGGTTATTATAACCAAGTGGTGTATATAATAAAATTTAACTGTGATAATCCTACACATGGATCTTTTAAACTACTGTACATACCCTTCACTTTTAACCAAACCTTTTACGCACAATGTTTATGCTTTTACTACTCAAAGAGATAAGGAATCACCATTGCTACTAGAAATACTAGTACATGTATTATGCATTAACTTCTTAGGACATCATGGGCACAACATAGCCGTTACCGTGCTGACGTGCCGTAAAAACAAACTCACTCACTCACTTCCATTATTTCCTTTTCTCTCCTTTGCATCCTTCTCGTGAGATATGTCAATCCGAACAGTGGACATGACTTTCAATTCATTATGACAACGATGGGTCTCTCGGATCCACAAATAGCGCATACGGGTATATTTTGCGATTTGTTGGTTACCGGATCCAATAAAAAAAACTCTTCAAATGCTAAAAAATATTTAGGGGTAGGTTCGAGGGGTGCACTGTGGCCATGGGGTAGAACATCGGCTTCCAACGCAAAAAGTCCGTGTTTTGAGCCCTGGTGATTTCGCTGCCTACTGCCGCACTGGTTGGGTCGGTACATGTATCAGTTTAATGTGACCGGCTGAGACAGAAGTCGTGGTATCCCCATCCTGTTGTGTGTGTGTGGAAGTTTTATTTTTATTTCTTGACTGGTTTGAAATAAAGCACTGAAGAGTTTTTCCAGTGTTTCTTGTTGGGTTTTTTAAAATTAACTATTGGACTTTTTGGAGAGCGAGAGATGGATTATTTTAAACATTTTGTTCATTGAATTTTCATGCACAAATTATTAAATTAAAAAAAAATTCATATTTTCTTTAATTTTTTAGTGTTTAAACAGGGAAGTCCTGACTCTTTTTCTTGTTTTCAGTTATTTCCTGTAAATAAATGTCTTATACGTGTATTTTTTTATAATATGGCCGCTTTGTTGTTCATTGTGAACTTGATCCGATATTAAAAAATACTAAAAGATTTGTCGCCATTCATAACTGGTGTTATAAATAACATTGATGTATATAATAAAATTTAACTGTGATAATCCTACACATAGATCTTTTAAACTACTGTACATACCCTTCACTTTTAGACAAACCTTTTACGCACAATTTTTATGATTTTACTACTCAAAGAGATAAGGAAACACCGTTGCTACTAGTATAATGCATTAACTGTCTTCGGACATCATGGGCACAACATAGCCGTTACCGTGCTGACGTGCCGTAAAACAAACTCACTCACTCAACTCTTTGAAAACTGGAATTGTTCCCGATACACTTAAAAAAGCTATAGTGAACCTTTGTTTAAAAAATCAGGACTGAATGAAATGAATTTATCAAATTATACACCTGTAAAGGCTGCATCAAATTTGACCCTTCTGACCGAAATTTTAGAGAAAGGTGTACTCTTATTAACAAATACTAAATCACATTGAATTGAACAAATGGACTGAAAAATTCGTCTGGGTATAAAAATTACAATATCATAGCACTGAGACTGCCATCCTCAGAGTATTTAATGATCTCTTGTTGCATCTTGATGAAAGTAAAGTATGTATTCTAATCATGTTGGACCTGTCTGCTGCTTTTGACACTTAGGACCACAATATACTTTTAAACCGTTAAGAGAGAGCAAACTTTTGGAATCATGGGCACTGCACTTAAGTGGTTTCAGTCATCTTGTGAACAGATCCCAGTGTGTAAAGTAATGAAAATGTCTCTGATTTTAAATGTATTCCATTTGGCGTCCAGCAAGGATCTGTACTGGGACATATTCTTTTTACACAGTATACAAAACCTCTTTCAAATATTTTCAGAGCATAATGCAATATCACCAATATGCTGATGATAGTCAAATCTATAAATTCAGAACATCTAATACGATCAAGACAATTCAAAAAGTTAAAGAATGGATGAATAATAACAAGTTAAAGCTCAATGACGATAAGACAGAAGTAATGCTAGTTAGGAATTCTAGACAAAATTTACAACTGCCACTGGTAGACATCAATGGGCATATGGTAGATACATGTAGAGCAAAGTTAAAAATCTTGGAGTTGTTCTTGAGAGTAACCTTTTATGTCATCATATGTTCACAATTTATGCAAAAATTGTAATTCTCAGCTTCACAAAATTAGCAGTATTCACCACTGTCTTACAAAGGAAGTTACGAAACAGCTTATAACATCTTTGTTTCTGTCCAGATTGGACTACTGTAACTCTGTTCTTAGTGGCCTTCCAAAAACTAAATTTAATAAACTGCAGATTATTCAGAACAATGCAGCAAGGCTCATAATCAAACAAAAAACACATGTCAACACCTATTCTGAAATTTTCATTGGCTCCCAGTAGAGCAACACATAAAGTATAAATTAGCTTTACTTTACTATAAAATTAGAAACGAATTGTCACCAAGTTACATTGCTGAGCTTGTAAAATTTAATTCAGTCGACCATCATGCACATTAAGATCATCCTCTGATACTCTGCGACTAGTAGTTCCAGCAGCCAATTTAGGTGGTTATGGTGAAAAATCTTTTTACCACAGTGGTCCAACAATTTGGAAAGATATTCCTCTGAGATCACAGACATTGGAACATTTTAAGAAAATGTTGAAGACATGTTTGTTTCAAATTCAATGCTATTAATTACTAATCTTGCATTTTATTCTTGCATAAAGTGCATAGATAACTAGTGAGCTGATATGCGCTTTAAAAATGTTTATTTACTATTATTTATTATCATCACTACAGCAACCTTCTCCCAATCCCATTTCTTTTAAAATAAAGTATGTCTTTGGCAGCTATAGGCATTGAATTCTGCTTGACAGATAGTACTTTTGTAATGTCTATCGGTGGTGTGAGCTCTAACTCTAAGAGAATCGAAACCAAAAAAACTTCAAATTATGGATTTGATTTTAATAGAGCGAAAGAGAAATTTGAATGGTCAGACTTTGTCTTCTAGGGTTTCCACTGTATTGTATTAGTACTATTACATAGTTTTTTAGGTCAAAGCTGTATTGTGGTGGGCTCATTTCCATTTTATTTGGAATTGAAAGATATAGTTAAGTATCATATCCAGGTTAGAGACAATGTTTTTACACTGTGTCCAACCACATTTAGGTCACTGGCCAGGAATTTCTCAGGCAAGACGACGAGACCAGGTGGTACTCGATCGAGTCCGACTTGGACACTCTCATCTTACGCCTTTCTACTGAGAGGGGAAGAACCTCCACTGTGTCAAACCTGCAACTGTCAATTGTCCATTAGTCACATTCTGGTTGATTGTCCGTTTTTTTTACCGGGAAAGAAATTGTACCTGGCTTCCAAGCCACTAGAGAGCATATTTACTTATGTTAGTCCTCAGCGCCTTCTTAGGTACCTGAAGGACATTGGTGTATATAATAAAATTTAACTGTGATAATCCTACACATGGATCTTTTAAACTACTGTAAATACCCTTCACTTTTAACCAAACCTTTTACGCACAATTTTTATGCTTTTAGTTCTACTACTCTGAGATATAAAGGAGTCACCGTTGCTACTAGTTAAATGCATTAAGATGATTAACTGTCTTAGTATATCATGGGCACAACATAGCCGTTACCGTGCTGACGTGCCGTAAAAACAACTCACTCGCTCACTTTTTTAGAAACAAAAAGCAAGACAAAATGTTCTATTTTAAATAATGTATAGTACATATTTTTTTATTTTGAATTTATGATTTCTGCCCCAAGGAATGGTAAAAAAGTGGAATCTAAATTGACAGTGAAGATATGATTTACTTGAATCATTACAACAATCAAACAATAAAATTAAAAAGATTACATCTTTAGGACTACATCTCTAATAAGGACACTATTTTAGGGGGTAATAAGTTTTGACTTCACTAGTTTCAGGAAGCAAAAGAGAAAAAAAATGATTGCAACAAAGTTTGCAAAAATGTCTTACCAGAAAACATATGTGCAAGCAAGAATAATTATTTTCGCTTTAAACCTAACAAGAACGTACAACTCTATGCATGTGTACAATTTACAAAAAAACATGGCCAAGGCAATCAAAATATAATAGATTTGTAGCACCATAAGGAAAAAAGAAAAGGATGATCCAGACCATTCATCGATTTTGTATCTATGAAGTATGATGAACTACAGCAATGGTAATTAAAGCACATGTAATTTAAGAAACTTGTTACCTAAATGAGAAAATAAAATGAGTACCAATAAGATGAATATCTACATTGTCTCATGTGTGATATTCAAATAATTTTGGATTTCTTTTCCATGGTCTGTTGTCAAACTCTGATTTCTTCCTTTTATTGTTTATATTATAAGAACTCCTCTATGGAAAAAAAAAACACAAGTCCCAAGTCTGAAGGTGTTCAATTATTGTTGAGAAGACCAGGTGAAGTTTGAATACTCATATCTGACTGAACAGCTAACACTTTCCGCACTCTTCTCACAGTCCTTTTCTGAATGGGGGTTGAACCTGGCAAAGGAATAATATTATATGTCATTGAATAAGAACTGTAATTAACTATATCCATGATCATTAATTTAGCTGTCATACTGTGGAATCCGCTTAAGATAAACCTCTTGGGGACAGCCAGAAAATTTATATAAAAAAAGAGACTGTGAAGTTTAACAAAAGGGAACTAAAATATAGCTTATTTTAAGCAGATTCCACTGTATTACTATTAAAAATGTTTTAAAATAATATGCGGCTCTCTATAGTATAAAGTTTGGAGCTATCCATAAATTCTGCTATAAATATCCTGATTTGAGCAATTTCATTTTAATTTTTTCCTCCATGGCAGGTATTCTGGTTACTCCACTGGAAAATTAAATTTTATTCTGAATGCCAATCCTTCCAAAAATATTTTTAATTAAACCATGAAACAAAATTGCTTACCTTTAGAATCAACTAATTTGGTGGCTGCAGGCATTTCAAAAATCCTTTTCTCACGAACTGCCTTTGCAGATCCATTAGTTGGGTATGAAGTTTTTGAAGGTACAGGCAATGCCATTGGAGATTTTTTTGCTTTCACTGCCACAGTCTTTGAGACTGCTCTCTTTGCTGGAGAAAGTTTGGGAGTCCTTGAGCTTTTGGCAGAAGTTACTTTTGTTGCAGGATTAACTGGACTTTTCACTAGGGGACTTTTAACAGGATATTTCTTTTTAGGACTCTTGGAAGTCGCTGCTTTTGCCGCAGGGCTCCGAATTGGACTTTTGATCTGTTGATTTTTTGCTGAAGCTCTATTCTTAGAATTTTTGGCATTGGTTGCTTTTGATGACGGGCTCTTTGCTGGAGATTTTCTCTTCTTGGCCTGGCTTGAGACGCCTGCCTCTCCACTTTTACGCTTTGTAGTCTGGAGAATAATTAACACCTTTATCAATTTCAAAAAAACATTTCTAGATTTCTAATAAAACCAAGAAACCTAATTTGTTTATCGAAAAAAAAAATATATATATATATATGAATTACTTTTTAAAAGTACCAGAATAATGAATTTATACATATATCTGTTCTTAAACCTTTCAGCAATTTGAAATCGTCTTGTCCCTCAACTGAGTCGAGGTAAATAATGGCATCCTCATGTCTAGAACAAATGGAACTGATGTAGAGACTTAAAAAAAACAGAACATGTATAATCTGTTACACAGAAGAAATTATCTTAAGTTTACCCATAGCTAGATAATTTTCAGTAACAAAACTAATGCAAGCCAATCATTCAACCTTCAAAAAAGTAATCTTCAATAATTTGATTTTGAAAACGAACCCACAACAATTTAACTATAATAGGAATGCTAAGAAGTAAACATTATTCATTGAGTATCAATAACAGCAACAAAATTTTGAAAAGGTTTTCGATATCGTCAAAAAAGGTAGAAACTTAACAATACCAGGTCAACAGACCCTGTAGCCAGCAACAAAAAATTTAAAATAGGACAAAAAGACTATTTCATCTTTTCTCAGCTACTATAAATTTATTTTTTTAATGAAGTTTATTTAGTCCAGTCTCCATCAAGAAAGAAACCTCACTGGTCTAATTCGTTCAAGAGCAATTGGGAGGAACAATGGTAAGTCCTAACTGTATACATGTTAAACAATATCTAGACTGATTTACTGCTGGATGCATCATTCACAAATATTTACATAATTAAATAAGTGTTTTCAAAACTTCATGCGATGGTTAAAAGCAGTAAATCATATAATACATCAAGAATTGTTACTTTTTTTTTATCTGTTGGTACAAAAAATGGCCTCATCTGTAAAGGCCTGCTAAGGTTTGAATTCCATTTTATAACAGTATAAAAACTTACCAAAATTTAGAGAGAAATAAAGCTGCATATAAAAAAATGTATGCATTTAAGTTTCTGGATGATATTGAATAATCTAATATGGCTGTGATAAGCAATGTGAGGGTGTAGAACTAGAAGCTAGCAAATCACAACTAAATTTCCTGAAAAGAGAAAGCAAAATAGACACTTAATCAGAAAAGCTATGCTTATTTAAAGATATACGCCCAAAAATGCTGTGGACAACTTCTATATTATTATAATGCTGTTGCTATTAATGGGATTTTAGCCCAGTGTGCTCTAAGAACATACAGTTTTTTTAACTGCAAGTTTATACCAAGTATGTGCATCTTTGCTACATTGTTTCTTCCTTCCACATCTGGAACTTTTCATCTAAGGAGGAGGGGGGTGAGAGAAAGTAAGTAGATGACAACAAGGAGATAAAGAATACAGTGGCTAAAATCATGACTAGGGATCCAAACACATCATTGAGCTGCACCCGTGGTTGGTTAAGCACATCTGAGCTAAGCTGATGTAGCAAGCGAGCTAGCGATTCCTCCAGCCTTCCCAGTTCGCTCCCCACTACGACCAGACCTCCAGAAGTGCTGTCCTCAGCCAAACACAATTCTGAGCTTCTCTCATCTAGTTGATGACTAGGCATTGAATGAAATTCCCCCTGCTCTCCCAACTCTTCCCCCTCTCTCGGCAGCCCTAGCCATGCATGCTCTCCTGGGGTAGTTCCCCATACCTTGGCTTGCGACGCCCCAAATGATGTGCATAGATCCAGTTTCCACTCGTCGCGCAGTCCTGCCTTCTGGGCTCCTGCCCTCAACAAATCGCGGAAGCTCTTGTAGTCTGGCGTGCTGCTGTACCCTAAAGTGTTCACCTTTTCCATGTACTTGCACATGCAGTCTGAGATTAGAAATACATTTCGTTTAAAAAAAAAAAAAGAAAGAAAGGGTGGGGTTTTTCATTCAAAACTGGTTCTTTCTGTGTAGATTGTTTATAAAAGTGCAATGTTAGAGAATTGTGCAGAATTCTATAAAATAGATGGACTTTTTTGCACGTGTACAATTTTTTTCCATATTTTACTTTACAAATCACAAATAAAATCTTTATTACCTGATAAAAAGTTCTCTAGTGTGTTTACTAGGATATGTCAGGTGGGATTAATAAATGGCAAAGATAAAATCTAACATGGCTGACTATACCTAAACTGGGAGGTCTAGGTCCAGGGTGGCATGCTGTCACCAAAAGAGGGGGATTGCCAGTCAGCCTGTGAATGTCATAAAATCAATGTTAAGCCAACCAATCTTTGATATCTTTAGCTACAAAGCTAATAAAAATTCATGACTTGGCCTAATAAAATATAAAACATTATACAGATGTGTTGGAATAAATTGTCATCTCAATTGCATCCTATCTCATTTCTAAAATGTTAAAGATCTAGAATATTTTATGCTCGGGCTGCCCCTAATTTTAGATCAAGTGTGACCAGTACCAAACTAAACAGCATTGGGTTTTCTGGAAAGGACTAGCAACATAAACCTACGCTATTTATGCATAGTTGCCAACTTTTGAGAAAGCAAATACTGATTTTTAGCGCGATATGTCACTGCAAACCTAGTCAATGGCCAAGAATATTGGATTCAGCTATTAATAATTATTGACTTAAACACAAACATAACCATACTTTTAAAACCACACCAAGGGCTAGTGTTATTTAATAAATGCAGGGTTTTCTTTGTTGTTTTTTTTTTTTTTGAGGCATTTCGTGATGTCTTAGTGTTGTTTTCTCTGATAAGGCTTAACTAGGTCTAAGCATGTGGAGCAGATGTAGATTGATCGAGAAATGAAAATCAGAAAAATTAGAGAAAGAATGAGAGATAGAGAGAGAGACAGGGAGGAGGGGGAGAGGGGTTAGAAACTGGTGCGAAGGATGTACGTTGCTGTCACATAATCATTCGCATTCTAAGCAAGATTTATTTCTATAGAATAATGAAAGCTGTTTTCTGGATTACTGTAATGATAATAAAGATGATTTGGCCAAATTCTAAAGGGTAAAGAATTTAAATAAGTAAGCCCAGGAATAAATTAGCTTTTTTATATTCTTATTATTTGAATAATCAATTTTCCTTGATACAATTGTATAGTAACCAACAAGAGTGGGTGTTCAGATTTGAGGGGACTGGCGCTTGACAGCAAAAATAATTTAAAGTCTAAATCAGTTTAACGGGTCCCCCAAACACTGGATTCTTGGAAACTAACTCTCTACCGAGCACCGGTAAACAAAACCAGGGGATTGCCAAATGGACAGATCGCCGGCGATTATAGTACATGATAATGTATTACACTATTTACAGCATTTACTGAAAAAGGTCGTGAGAGAACAATCTACAAATTGATTAGAGGTCCGGCCGATCCCACTGCCACAATGGGCAGGAGGTACTTATGAGAGTTTAAAAAAGTGAATGGATCCAGTAAATGGCTGGGCAAACCAGGCGTTATTGATGCAATGGCAGTAAGCAATGAGCGATCGATGGGACACCCGATTTGTAGATGGATACTGTCAAATACGTATTTTTCAACCATGATACGGACGGACATATTCAGGAGATCAAATATGGACTAAATACCTATTATACATATTGGTTGGCAGCTATGTTTGTGGACTGTGAAAAATGTTTAATCAGTCTTAAACTAATTCTTGAAAGAAAGAAAAAAGCAGCAACCTCCTTCAGTTGAACGGTAAAACATCTACTGCTCACCTTTCTTTACTGTCAGCCACATATCTAGGATCAGAAAGTTTGTCTTCCCAAGGAAGTTTTCCACAGAGCCACTGTAGCATGCAATATCCTAAGATTTCCAAATCTGCTCTGCGTGATGGGGCTGCGAATATATAATGTTTATTATCTGCATGGCTTTAAGCTAGCTGATCTCTTCTGGCCTACAGCAGAATCAATTTACAAAACCTAAAAAATATACAAAAGTTCTTTTAATTCAACATTCATTCAAATCTCTTTGTTTACTTCGATTACACAGACCTGCCAGAAACAGAAAATCTAAAAATTTTATGCAAACACATATTTTACTGAACCTCTGAATATGGTCAAATTTTAACAAAGCAAGGTTCCTATGAACTTAAAACTGCCAAGAGGTCCTTGTTACTAGTTAGAGAATTTTGAGTCTTATTTTATTTCAAACTTAAGCTTGAGTTAACCCATCTAAATCTGACTAGATGGCCTGAGACATTGTACAAACTAATTTCTCTGGTATTCATTTTTTATGATATCAGTCACTAACATTGTGAGAGAGAGAGAGACAGACAGACAGACAGACACTCCATGCGACTACCCTTTCTTTTCACATTTATTTTTAGTTTCGGGGACATAGTTAATTCCAAGAAAACTAAGATAAGCATAGTGATCATCAAAACTTAAAAATATGGATGATAAGATACAGGCTGAATAAACGAGAAAGGTTCAGACCCAATGCACCTATAATAAAGGTTTACGCCTACCTATCCCTTTACCACAAAATCTTATAGAGCTTGTTATCACATGAACTTCCAAAACAAAGAAACCTAACAGGAAAACTATGAAAAGAGATAGATTTACTGAAAAAAAAATCATAATTCTAGAAACATACCAACACCCTTATGAGCATCCCTGCTTGTAAATTCAATGGTTCCATCATGAGCTTTGCGAGGATCTTCTTTGTATTCTTTATGGACTCCATCAACAGTATATCGATAAGCTAACCCATAGTCCACCAAGTAAACCTGAAAAAAAAAAATGCTAACTATGATGAAGCTGAAAAAAAAAGAAAAGAAAAAAAAATCTGATGCAAAATGGCAGTTAGTGAGTTACTTGAAAACTTTAATTAATAAATACTTCATTGTCAACATACACAAAAAGACATGAAAAATAAGAACACATGAAACTTTATAAACCAAAAAGTAAAATTTACACAAAGAAAAAACCTGCATTAGAAAAAGGACAATTTTGGATAAAATTTTTCACCTCATTCATTGTTTCTGAACCCGCACGAAATCCAGTAAGAATGTTAGCAGCCTTTACATCAGCGTGCACATATTCATTTTCATGGAGGAACTGAAGAGCATCCAGCTGACCAGTCATCACATAAAAAAGTATAGGAAAAGAAAAAGGGAAGAATATTGAAAAATAAACAGCATAGATAATGAAACATGCTATAAACTGACACTACAGTTATAAAGAAAACCAAGCCTTTTAAAAATGAGCCTAATTTTATTGTTTACCACATGTGACGCTTTCAAGGCCACCAAACGGTGGAAGATAGGGGAAACCACAAAAATGTCATAAAGAGAAGGTGCAGAGAGAGAGAGAGAGAGAGACAGACAGACAGATAGAGACAGTGACAGAGACAAAAAGACACACACACAGAGAAAGGTGGGGGAGGGGGCGAATGAAAAGAGAGAGGAAGAGGTTTAAGGAAAGCCGAGGAGCGAGAAAGAGTGATGTTATATCGAATAGAGTGTGGGGAGACCAACCGACAGGGCTAGGTCTAGTGTTGCAGCACTACTCTCGGTTCCTGAGACGTGCTAGTGATAGAGATCATAAAGAGATTCTTAGATACAGTGCGCATGTGGTTTTTGCGAACGTAGGAGGGGGAGGGGTAATGAGTGGTCACGTTTATTAGGCCTAGTGAATGGTTCCTCCCACACCTCCTCTCTTCCCAGTGTTATTCCACCTCAGTCTTGGCCGAGCCTTGACACGCAAACAAAACGGGTTTGTTTATTGTTCACGTATGGTACATGTTAATTAGATCTCAATTTTCAATGACCATGGGATCGACAATAAGTTTCTTATGAAGCTAAATTGAAGTACATAAAGGAGGTAAAAATAAAGAGCAGACCCCCCCCAACTTCCGTCTCTCGTTCCTCCTCTCCCTTTCTCTCATGTTAACCGGACGGAGCTAAATCTAGATCTAGTTTAGTAATGCATTGTGATTTCTGACAATAGGAAAGCATTGTTTAGATGTGTTGTTAGTATGCGTGCCAGTATCTAGAGCACTAGAATAGGGAAGGGGCAATTAAGTGTGCATGGTTTCTCTCCGATCTAGATGAGAAGAGCTACGTACGTACATAGCATGTGTGCCGCTTGTAGTTACTTGTCAGATCAAAACGCCATGAACACACACATGGGCCTAAAAGATCCACTATCAGCGATTGGTACTTGGTGAAGGTTGGAACTATGAGATTACTTGGGGCCATTTTCAGTTCGACAGTGCTCATGATTGACCATTGTGCGTTTGAAAAAACTGGGACATGTATGTCTACAGGTTTCTTCGGAACTTGAACGGAAGTATAAAGTGCCGACGATCAAAGATATCGTATAAATTTAACAATCTTAGTTGAGTCTACCCCTAGTCTAGCATGCTCAAGATCACCAGCTTCTTTTGAAAATAATCACTCAAACTCAAGATTAACGCCAATTCTTTTTTACTGAACAGGGCAAATATGTTGCTTGTTTTATTTTGTTTGCAACCAAATTTTACCTATTGGGGGAGGTAAAATCACTTCAGGAAATTGCAAAGCTGTCAATAATTGAGAAAGACAGCACACACAAATTTAAAACAAAGTTTTGGAGCTGGCCCACTGACTTCGCTATATCCGAGGTCCACTGTATCAGTAAAATCTGTCAATAAATGTCATTAATTTAATTGGGAGAGATGACTCCTAGGTGAGCTAGATAGCTGATATTACTAGTGCTCTGGACTTACAACCACAAGATTCGAGATAGAGACCACAGAGGTGACCCTGTTAGCTTATAGAATCATTTAAGACGCACAGACAATGTAAAACTAATCAGATAACACTTCTTTATGTACTTTGTGAAATTTTTTCTTTTGCCTTTCAGCAAGAAACTAGCGTTTAGTTCCTAATACTAACCAGGAAGGTTTCTCTTGATAATTCATTCATTTAGGCTTATCTGGTTCACTCGGTTGATTGTGGATTCATAAAAGCAGATTGGTCTACAATTGCTGAACCTTTTAAAAAGTATTAAAATTAACTGTACAAACAATACATGTGAGATTAAATCTTATTACACAGAATAATCATTTCCTTAAAAACAGTCTTGATTAACCTTTGAAAACAGCTCATAAAAAATAATAAATATAATACCATGCGTAGACCAATAGAGAATGTAGTTTTGGCAGGAAAGTGGCCTCCACTTTGCACCAGATATTTCTGTAAATCTGTTCCGAAGCGAGGCATCACCAAAAAGCGGAATTCTTTACCATTATACATGTGGCGACCAGTGCTGATATATGGAGGTACACTCAAGTAGCGAAGTTTGTGGGAGGTGATAAAAGACTGAACTGAAAGATGTAAAAAAGGAATTCATAAAGCTAAAGATCAAATATTAAACTTTAGAGTATGGTGCTATAAGTGATCATTTGTGGCATACAAAATGTTTTAAAGCTTATATAAATTTGAGAGAGAGAGAGAGAGAGAGAGAGAGAGAGAGAGAGAGAGAGAGAGAGAGAGAGAGAGAGAGGAGCAAAAACTAAGAGATCATAAATCAAAAAATAAAACCTAGTTACACCAATATACAGTATCAATTATTGCATCGTACAGAAAAGCGCAGGTTTGAGTTAGGTGAAAAATAAAAAAAAAATTTTATTTCACTAAATAAAATCCCTACTCACTCAAATTGGGCTTGGCTACTCTTTGATAAAACTGCATTTCACAATAAAGTGGACCATTGTCTTTGGGTTCCTGAGAATGTATTGATATAATATATAGATATAGATGATTCAAAGTTAAAAATTAAACAACTAATGTACACAATCAAAAATAAGAGAGTTAGTCAATCAATGGACAATAAATGAAAAAAAAAATTATAATTATATTGAATCAGTACATATATACATAAATTAGCTTACAAACAATACAAAGTTTTTAAACAATTTTTTGTGTGTGCTGGCTTTCAAAATATACATGAGATAGAAATGTGGTTAGTATCGAAGTTCACTGTGAAATCTTTTGTACTTTTTGTATATTTGTTAATTATAAATAAAGCTCTTTTATACCAATACTTTGAAAGCCCTTTCAGAAAAAGAAATTATAATAAAATGTTCATTAGATACAATAGTATTTGTACACTCACATGACACAACACTAAATTGTAAACAGTAATAGTACTAATACACAAACTCTTCATATCTAAAATTTTATAATTTATACTGCATTATTTTTTAGTTCTAAGGAGTGCGAAATTAAATGCCTTACAATTTTCACAACATGATTTGAGGCTCTCTCATCATTGATTTTGGCAATTTCATCTGAGGCTGAAATATTCAAAAAAAAGAAACATGCACTCATCTTTGTGAATAAACAAATTAAAAATTTCTCGTTTTTGAACCCCCCACCCCACCCCCTTTTTTCCCATACATGAATTTTTATTTCAATAAATCTTGTCCCCCGCATCATCTTCTTGAATGAGATTTGAAGATTGTTGACACTGATTTGTCAGCATGTTACTCATTTTTTTACCATTTGCGTGGAAGGGAAATAGATATTGTATTTATTCAGTGTGCCAACTGGATGAATATATTTTTTTGTACTTCATCTTTTTCCTGTAAATCAATGTGACATATTGCATTACAATAACAATAATATAATAAACTGATAGACATTTGCTGAAAAAGTCAAATTAAAAATTTTTTTTTATGAAAATCTGTAAATTTATTCAATAAGGCAACACAGTCATTGACAATTCTTTTTTTTTGTAAAGCTGATTCCTTTTTCCTAACAATCTCCATTATCACTGACTGCTGAGCAACATGATGATTGTTGGAGCCAATGAAACAAATCAAAATTTATCTATGTATGTTTCAATAGTTTAAATTTCTTGCCGTAATTATTATTGTTTTCTTAAACCCATTTAATGTCAACACTATCACTTATAGATCTATATATTTTTTCTTTCCGTTCGACATGTTCACGTGCACTGCGCGGGCTCTGCTCGGGTTGGGGGGCGCGGTGGTCTAGGGGTAGAACATCGGCATCCGACGCAAAAGGTCCCGAGTTCGAATCCTGGCTGGTGCGCTCCCTACTGGTTGGGTCGGTGTCAGTATAATGTGAACGACTGAGACAGGAGTCATGAAATCCCCGCCCTGTCTCGTGTGTGGCAGCACCTAAAATTGTCAGACGTCCGTCTTGGGGCCCGTCCACAATATAGCCTATATAGTTCTGCTGTTGGACGTTAAACCAACCCAACCAACCAACCATCTGCTCGGGTTATTAAGTTATAATACTGAATTCCAGATATATCGAATGGGGATCTTTCGGGGTTTAAAAACATTCTAGCGCAGTATAAATTCTATCTGGATCTACCTCGACTATCATCGAAAAGGGGATAAACATTGATCTAAAAGATTAATCAAATAACTGTCCGATATTATTATGATTATTATGTCAGTGCTAGAATTAATAAAGGATGCCTCCTTTAACACTATAAATTGTCTTATTTTTTTAATTTTCATGTAGCATGTTTATATTTTTTCGGATGCTTAAATATGCCCGACAAATGTTTTTGACAAATTTGGTCCCTTTTGGCAAATTTTTTGACAAACAAAACTTGATGTCAGCTCTATGAACTTGACATATCTTTTTATTCAAACTCCAATGAATTATATATGAAATTGAACAGTTATTCACGGCAGTGGACATTAAATTTGCATTACTGCCTCCAAAATAGTGGTCGAATTGAACACCACAGCACCCAAGTGGTTCATTTTCAACTTCTTTTTTTACACCCATTTTGTTCACCATCAAGTTAGTCCATAGCCTTGGTACAGTGTCTGGTACTGTAACTGGAAGAACAATAATCAAATCAAGCCGACACTGGGAAGGTTTCTTTAAATTCACTCCATGCACACTTACCTAGATAGATAAGACCAAATCCTCCCTGACCAATAACAGAGCTCAATTGCCATTGTTTCTTATACAGATCCTGAAGTACAGTCCCTGCAGGAAATTCCTCAGCTAGGTTGTGGGCTTTAGGGGCACGCCCTGCCTTTTTAGGGGCTTGCCATTAGACAAATAAAAATGAAATTCTTTAATTAATGTCAAATGGTAGTCTAAAAGGAATTTTTTTTAAAGCCCTATTAGTAATTATGGTATAATACCACTAATAACTGAGATCTGCTTAAAAAATTATTTAATTCACTTATCAGTTGGAACTTAATATTTTAATGATGTCTTATTAAATTTCAACTCTCCATCTATTGTTCATGGACTTAACAATGTTTCAAGAGCTTTAAGTCCAAAGCATTTAAAATTAAAATTAACATCATATCTTCTTACCTGCTCCAATGCCACGTGGCATAATTTCTATGGGAATAACACAACTTGGACAAAATATCTGAAACAGAAGGGGAAAAAGTCGTTATGATGTTACAATCAGGTGCATGATAGAACATTTTTAAAATGATTTCACAAATAAGTTATGACTGGATTTCAATTTTCTCTTAAGGGCGCAGTGGTCCAAGGCTAAACAGACGCCAATTAGTATGCGTGCATGTTCAATTTTATTAAATTCCCTCAAAATAAATTCTCTTCCCTTGCTTGATAGGCAACCAGTGCAGGCTCTTCAGAACTTGCATCTCGCTCAGGTCCCGCTGTATCCACGTTTGACCCTGTCCCTGCCCCGTTATATCAATGCACAGGTTATATAGCTTATATAGAAAAAAAAAACGGGGCTTCTTCCAAGGTCCCGCTGCAACGAGTGCCGCTGTAGCTGAGCACTACTGTATACAATATCATCATCATCATCGGTATTTTGATTAACGTGCAGGTACTGGGGCAACATCCACATCAGTGGACCCCCTTCCAGGTAGCTGGCTTGCTGCACGCATGGCTGATCTCACACCAGATCTCCAGGTGTTTCTGTCATGAGGGTGTTGTTGAGAGTTTCCAGTCTTTCCGATCCCTCTCTGTCACCTGCTTCCGTGTCATTCTGGGTCTCCCTTTTCCACGACTTCCTGTTACTTGCTGTCTTGATAGCTCCGCTTGACCGTTCCACATGGCCATACCACCGGAGTCTTCTCTCCTTCAGAATGAGGTTCAGGTCCTCAAGGACAAGAAGCGTCAATGGCTCATTTGACCTGGTGGTGGCCACATCTGGCTTCTGGCTTCACATTGCTTATCATTGCCCTGTCGTTTCTCTGAAGGTTTGGCTTGGTCAAGGGCCATGTCTCGCTAGCATGGAGCATTGCACTCCGCACACAAGTGCTGTACACATGACCCCGCGTCTTGTATGAGAGGTGGCGAGACAAAAGAACCGGTAGTAGTTCTTTAAACTTCTTCCAAGCTGTCTTCACACGTGTTGTGGTTGCAAGGTCACAGCCACCAGCTGCCGAGAGCATATCTCCCAGGTAGCAGAAAGAAGCTACGACATCCAGCTTGTCGGATCCCACCTGGACTTCACTCTGTGGTCTGCCATCGATTGAAATACAATACTGGACAGAAATGAAAAAAAGCTGGAAAAACACTAAAAAAGTAGGAACCCTAATTGGAGACACAGAGGATGTACAGAGAAGAAAGCAACTGTCCACCGCAGCCCTAGCCAAATTACAGAACGTGTGGGTGAGAGGCGACAAACTTAAGAAGGAAACAAAACTGAAGCTGTATAGAGCATTTGTCAAATCTGTCTAAACCTACAATTGTTCTACGTGGGCAATAACACAAGCTGAAGAACTTGAAATTGTTGCGTAAAACAATACAAGATTTATACAGTAAAACATGCCTACAGCGGGATTTTCCGGCCCAGAAGAAAAGTCCCGCTGTAGGCAAGCTCCCGCAATAGGGAAGCAAAGGGAAGTTAGCGAAAAACTAGTAAAATTAACAAAATTACCTCCCTTGAATAACAATAAAATAAACATGACCATCGGGCTGTAGGCACTGTTTTGTATTACTACAATGTATTAGTATAATTACATGTAGTTCAATTTTTTTTGCGTTTTTGTTTGTTTGTCTGTTTGTTTCTTTTTTTTTTATACACTTTTCACTTTTGATAAAAGTGGTCTAGTTTGAATTGTCCTTTGTTGATAGCTCACAGGATCGATTCTTTGTCTCTCAAGAAGGTGCACAAGGTACCAGATGAAATCTCATATGACTCGGACTTATGAGTCATAGTCTCTGAAAATCTGGGCTTTCGTTTTTTTCTACCTGTCAACTTCGTTGATTATTTCATCCTTTTCAATCGAAAAACATATCCTTTTGTTAGAAGCCATCTTCTTCAGTCATCTGTAAAATTTGCGTTCTGTATTGTAGATTAGTAGAAATCAGGAATTAATGCCGTAAAATTCGCCTTCTGTATTGTATTTGTATAGACTATAGCTAGTGGAAATTAGGACATAGGAGTGAATCGTGAATGCGTGTTTCGAGATCAAGGATCGTATTCCTAACAAAATGAACGATACAATACACAGGGCCCGCAGTCCCACCTGGCCCATGTCCCTACACCTAAGCCTACAGAAGGTAAGCCTAGCCCTTAGCCTAGGCCTAGCCCTACACCTAAGCGTACATAACTGGGACCTCACAACCCTACACACATAGACCTAAAACATCTCACCCCCTTCTCCCCACCCCGATCGATTACGACCATTCTTTTGTTTGCGTTGTTCAACTTGTGTAACCGACAATCACCCCTCGCTTTCACTTACGCTAGACTTAGTACCTATGGTCATGTAGATCTAGAATCTAGAATGTGCCTCTCCGTCTCACAGCCACGCAGAGTCTTGACTGATGAGTGATAAGATAACATTACGCAGACATCGGGCCTGCTTTCAGACTATCCCCCAACCCCTAGTCCCACACTTTAGCAATAGCAGTGCCCATCCCACGCGGCTGTGGTTAGGCTAGGGCGTGGAAAACAAAACAATGCCGTTCTTTATTCTTTCTCTACATCTCGCTCAGGTCCCGCCGTATCCATGTTCAACCCTGTCCCTGCCCCGTTATATCAACGCACAGGTTATATAGCTTATATAGAGAAAAAAAACGGGGCTTCTTCCAAGGTCCCGCTATAGGGATGGTCCCGCTGCAGCGGGTGCGGTATAGCTGAGCACTACTGTATACAATATCATCATCATCGATATTTTGATTAACGTGCAGGTACTGGGGCAACATCCACATCAGTGGACCCCCTTCCAGTTAGCTGGCTTGCTGTACGCATGGCTGATCTCACACCAGATCTCCAGGTGTTTCTGTCATGAGGGTCAGTTGTTGAGAGTTTCCAGTCTTTCCGATCCCTCTCTGTCACCTGCTTCCATGTCATTCTGGGTCTCCCTTTTCCACGACTTCCTGTTACTTGCATGTCCAATGCTGTCTTGAT
>RQTK01002046.1:2896-18839 GCA_003991915.1 Elysia chlorotica | reverse complement strand
CCTGGGGTAGAACATCAGCTTCCGACGCAAAAGGTCCCGGTTCGAGCCCTGGCATTGACGCTCCCTACTGACTGGTTGGGTCGGTGTCAGTTTAATGTGATCGTCTGAGACTGGAGTCATGATATCCCCGCCCTGTCTCGTGTGTGGCAGCACATATAATTGTCAGACATCAGTCTTGGGGTTCAGCCACAATACAGCCTATATAGTGCTGACATTGGACGTTAAAACCAACTCAACTCATTCATCTTCTCTCAATAGACTGCATATTTTAACTTTTTGTCTGTATGTGACAGATCCTGGATCAGATGTGGCCGTACATCGGCGAGTTTGTGGAGAAGATCCTGCGAGAGTCCGTGGAGCCTTCGGTGAAGAACAGTCTGCCCGCGTCCTTCAAGTCCTTCAAGTTCAGCACCATAGACCTGGGAGACATTGTAAGTTTCTCACACTGCTGGCCGGTGGCGGGATGGTGACCTATTTTAATCACTGCATGTGTGATATGCCCCCAATTAATACCCAAATGGATTTAGAATGGCCAAATTAATTTTTAAAACATTTTTTCCCCATGATATATATAATATAATAAGCAATTTTGGTTTTAAGGTCTAATAAAAGAAAAAAAAATGTGCTAAGATGCACATGTTGAGTTTACAAATTCACTGAACTTTTGTTATTAGGGTCTAACTATTAAAAAATGCATGGATATGCATATATAAAGTTTACAATTTACTTTTCTTGGACTTGAAGAAAAGAAGTGAAAATAGTTGATGTCCAACATCATTAGAGCCTAAGTTCTTTTAACATAAAATGAAAATCCAATAGCTAAATACGTGATTGATCTAACACAATACGTGTAATATTGGGTGCTGGTGATTCACTACAATGATGTTTTTTTTTCCATTTTCTTATCCCTGAACCCCCATTGCAGCTTTTAGCTTAAGCTTGAAGTAGTAGAATGCAGTAGATTGCTTTTCTTATGATTCAGTCCCTAATAAAAATTTCTTTTGATGATAACCCATGCTTCCAGTGGTGCCAATATTCCGTAAATTTACAAATTTTCAGTTGAAAAAAGAGAAAGTTGGCAGATTATGGTTCAGTAAAGATTTGTCAAGGCTGGTCAGTATACTGTGACCGGCTGAGACAGGAGTCCAGGTCTCCCCGCCCTGTCTCGCTTATCGCTGCGAAAAAATTGCCAGACATCAGTCTCGGGGTCCGTCCACAATATATCATAATATGGTGCTTATGTTGGACGTTAAGCAAACAACTTCATCAGTGATCTTATCTTTTGGGACAGGGGGCGTGGTGGCCCTGGGGTAGAACATCGGCTTCCGGCGCAAAAGGTCCAGGTTCGAATCCTGGCGATTGCACTCCCTACTGGTTGGGTTGGTGTCAGTTTAATGTGACCGGCTGAGACAGGAGTCCAGGTCTGCCCGCCCTGTCTCGCCTGTGGCAAAACAAAAAATTGCCAGACGTCAGTCTCGGGGTCCGTCCACAATATAGCATACAATATAGTGCTGATGTTGGACATTAAGCAAACAACTTTATCAAGGATCTTATCGTTCGGGACTCAATATGTCATATGACGCCTGACACAAAAGGTTAAGTTAAAAAATAATGATCGGGTTGGCATCACTGCTTCTGCATTCTATGCCTGAGAATGCAAATGTTGCCCAATTCCGCTGTTTTGTCCCCATCTCATGTTTATGTAAATATGTGCCATGCGAAATGACAGTCATTTTACAACCCCAGCACATGTAAGACTAATTTTCTGAGCTGCATCATACTGCCTTTTTGGCTTTTTTTACGTAGAATTTTCTGACGATTCAGAATCTTGTATCCACTCATTTTGGCCTGATTTTTGCATAATTATGCATTGTTTTACCTTACCACGGCAGCATAGTAGATTGGGAAATTTCATTTCCTTGACATCCTGGCATACTCAAAGTTGTTTTATTTTGTATTGGTTCATAGAGTTACAGGAGACAATCAAATCTGCAGATTCGAATCACAGTTAGTCCATTGAACCGCCTTTTTGAAGGTGCTGCATTCTTTTCCCATCAAGGGGGGTGGGCGTGAACCGGCTTAAGTGGCAGCGCATTGGCCTCTCCAGATTGAGAAGTCAATGGTTCGAATCCGCAGATACATTTGTCCGATTTCGTCTCCTGTAAATGGTTGGGTTGGTGTCAGTATAAAATGTGACAGGCTGAGACCAGGAGTCATGGTATCTCCGCCTTGCCCTATGTGTGAAAGCTCATAAAAAATTGTCAGACATCAGTCTTGGGGCTGCCCACAATATAGCCTATATAGTGCTGACATTGGACGTTAAACCAACTCAACTCAACCATCCCTGTCGAGAACAAGTTTTTTTTTTTACTGGTCCTGCTTTGTCACCCAGCAGGGAATAGTTAGCTGAAGCTTTTGAGTCACAGCGAAAGTGAAGTGCGTTAAGGATAGAGAAGGCATCTTACCTCACATACTGAAATGGTGTTTTCCTAGGACGGTCAGGGCCCCGGCTCTCGGTTCAACAACGTTCTGTCAAGACTATGGGGCACCTTTCCTTTTTTTCTAATTTTTAGATTCCTGCTTACACTATCATTGTCTGCAGTCTTGATGTTTGTATAAGTTTTTGGCATCGATCGTGACAATGATAACTTTAATTGAAGACCTAAAGCCCTGCGTTTTGATTACATAAAGCATTCTGTACCCCTGCATCATTACGTATTGCCTCTATTCACCAACCAGCTTCTACCTAGTAAGTACGCCACTGACTGTTTAATTCCCATCTATTTATCATTGCATGATCTCCACATGTCGGTGTATGCTATAAATGTGGTATTTTTTGTGAACACACAAAAGCAGGTTAGCTTTCAGTTTATTCAGATGATGATGATGATGATGATGATACTAATAATTATAATAATAATAATAATAATAGTAATAATAATAATAATAATAATAATAATAATAGTAATAATAATAATATATAAAACGACTTTTGCTGAAGGAAGCTCAAAGTGCTTTACATAGTTCAGGTTCACTCATAAGTCGTGCAATCAATGTTACCACGTTCGTACAATACAGCCATTCATATTTACACTTAGCATTCAGTCGTAACATGAGGAAAACTGTTTTTTTGTTGTTTTTGTTTTGTTTATTTTAATGACTTTTAAAAGTAGCTAGAGATAATCGGCACTATCGTTTTTCTCTTGTCTTTCCTGGTAATTAGTTCAATTTGTTTGTTTCATATAATAACTTTTCTTCAGTACTTTGTCATTGTTTTTCAACCTTTCTTGTAAACTATTCAACATGCTCTTCTCTCATCTTCAGGAGAATGCAAAGTCTATTTATTTGATCCTTTACAGTATTACGTTAAGAACCTTTTTGAATGTTTATGTCAAAATCAAACAAAATACTCAAATTTCAAAGTTTCATTATTTTTTATTAGCTTGCAACATGAACTATAGAAAATGATATGAAATTATTCTACTAAGTCTGTGATGTGAACTGACTTTTTCGGCAATATGATTTCAGCAGCTGTTTCATTATAGTGAATTTGTTGTTTGTTGTTGTTTTAGAAATTCATGCACGCCTGCCCTTACAGGGTATATACAAGTTTGATGTCTAGAGCTCTAGAAAGTTTAACTTTTATAAATACCTTTATATGAATAATCATGTGACTGTGAGTTTCTTTTATTCTCTTTGTGAATGGTGAATAGACTTTGAAACCTATAAAAATGTAAATTCTTTCAGCTCTTTCTATGCATGTTAATATTAATGTCCTTACAACCATGAGTTTTAATGCGTAGGAGAATTATTTTATTCTTTGTAGAAATAGCATTGTTTGAGAAATTCATATTAAGGTGCTAGAAATGGAGTCTTATAGAACTTTTTATTTTTCAAAGATAATCCTAACAAAGTTGTTTTGAAAGTTGAAAACAAAAAAGGATTTTCAAATCAGATCGAGTTTACAACTTAAGTTACTGATTAACTTTTCAAACGATGCTGGTTGTTCCTTGTTTACAGCATTGATTATATAGAGTGGTGCCTTAGGACATTCTTGTGCCAGCACATCTTTGAATGATGCTGCCCCCTCCCCCACCACTTTACCCTTCACTCATTTCGAACACCCCTAAATATTGAGCAACATACAATAAGATAAAATACAAAATATATAAAGTTGATGAAAAAAAAGGATTGATAGCTGAATAGAGAAAAATTGTTTTTGAATACTTGAACGTTTAGATACATTATAAAATGACACTTATGTAGTTGACATTTTAGTAAGAAGTTTTCTTCAAATTACCGTTCAAGCAAATGACCACTTATTTATCCGCCTAAACATTTGGCTGTTTACTAGCGTTACTTTGCAATACAAGAGAAAAGGCAACAAAGAAATGATAAGAACATAATTATGTTGTTGTTTAAGATAATGACACTTTAACTCCAAAAATGAATTTTATCCTCTGACATTTCGAAGCTGAAACTGTTTGTCAATGCCAAAGGGGAAAAGGATTATTATTTTTTTTATTTTACTTTCATTCAATGTTTTTATCTGCTGTTCTCAAGATAAAAAAAATTAAATTACGTTTTCATATAGAGACAAACTTTCATCCAGACCACAGATGCTAGTTATGGGCATATCAAATATTTCTAGAGTTTGTGTAAATCCTTGAAAATGCTAGAAGGTTACTAAGTCAGAATAAATGTCAATTTAGAGGTCCATAATTAGTACTTTGCTATAGCATTATAATAGGGTTGAAAAATATTGGAGGGACAGAAGGGAGGTCTTTTTATTAACCACAATGGCTAATATTTTTATAATTGTTATACATCTCTGTCTTTCTCTCTCTCTCCCTCCCTCTCTATAGCCTCCAAGGATCGGCGGAGTGAAAGTTTACACTCAGCTGAGACGAGATGAGATCTACATGGATCTTGAGATCAAGTAAGGCTTTGCTTGGGTGTGCTCTCGATTCTTATTCCTATGTTTTAGTTTTAGTTTTGACTATGATAAGTTGATTTATATGCAGAAAGGTACTGGAAGTTGAGTTGAATGCATAATTGAGTTTCTTAATGTCCAATGTAAGAAGCAAGCTAAATTGTGGAGGGATCCCAAGACTAATTTGTGACAAGTTTAGGTTTGGCAACGCAGAGACGGTACAGAGAGACCTGGACTTTTGTCTCAATCGGTCACACTATATACTGGCATCAACATAATCAGTAGGAGACAAAATAGGACAAATACATTTTGTTCCATTTTAGGTGTTGAATCGGGGAACTCTCAATTGGTAGACCAACGCTCTTCCAGTGGTACCAGTTCGCCACACACGAGACAGGGCGGGGATACCGGGACTCCTGTCTCAGCCGATCACATTATATTGTCACCGATCCAACCAGTTACAGGGGATGGATATCAGACAAATAAATCTACAGATTGTAGGATTGGATCCGTGGACCTCCTGATCTGGAGACCAAAGATCTACCACTTGAGCCAGTTCGTCCCCCAACTGCAAGTCTAAGTACAGGATAGAAGAGAATGGAGAGGTTGTATTTTTGCTTCTGTGAATAGTTCTAAAGTACAGTTATGTTTAGTCTTCGAAGCTTTCTTTCACCATTCCAAGTCACCCATAGGCTCTACCTCTCATCTATTTGAGTCCTATTGATTGGTGATAGTTCTGTTTTCTTTCTGTCTGTCCAACAGCTACAGCAGCGACTGCAACATCGCTGTCTCCATCAAGGGCATCAATGCTGGCATCAAAGACTTCAGGGTAAGTTCCCCTGCCTCAATTTTGTTCCTGCTTTCATTTTTTCAAGATTTTTTTTTTTAATCAATCAAATTAGTCTTATTCTGTTTATCGTTATGCTGGGTTTTTCCCCCCACTTTCTTTCATCCTGTCTTCATTCATAAATATG
Organism: Elysia chlorotica; assembly: GCA_003991915.1. NCBI lineage: Eukaryota > Metazoa > Mollusca > Gastropoda > Plakobranchidae > Elysia > Elysia chlorotica. The sequence continues at coordinate 12,932 of RQTK01002046.1, read as the reverse complement.
TGCATATCATCCTCTATACACACTCTCTGTCACTCTGTCTGTCTCTCTATCCGTCTATCTCTATCAATCTTCTTCTTTTTCTCTATTTTATTCTTTTTTTTTTTATCTCAGATTGTGTCTGCAAATAAAATCACAATAATGAAATACAATTCCTACTTAACCCTGGTTTTATCTTTATACTTTTTATTTAATCTTAGTCAACGTTTTTTGACATTAAAATTGAAAGTACTGAAAGTAAAATATTGAAATAAATTATAAAGAGGAGAAAAAAAAAAAAAAAAGTACCCAAAATACTATGTAAATAAGTAACTTTAGTTTAACAGGAATCATTTAAAAGTATGTCTTGTTCAAAATAAGAATATATGCCATGTTAGATTCCCTAAAATGTACTTTGATTCTGAATCATTTGATGGTATAAATAGAGAGAGGGTGGGGGTTCTTTATGTCAAATGTTATCGTTGTGTTTCTCTCCTTAGCATGGTACTGTCTTTATACCGTATATATATCTTACCCAATGTTTTACGACAGCTTCACGGCACCCTGCGCGTGGTGTTCAAGCCCCTGATTAACAAATCTCCGCTCATCGGAGGAATGCTCGTCTTCTTCCTCAACAACCCGGTGAGTTCTAAATATTGCAACATAGAGATACAGTAAGGCTTAGTTCAACAAGGTTTTGTCACTTGAAACAGTTTTTTTTGTTAAGGACCAATGTTAGGATTAAGGCTATATTGGTGATGCATCCCTAGACTAATGTCTTCTTCATCCACAACCCGGTGAGTCTTAAGCATTAGAGCGTAAAAATACATCAAGGCTTGGTTCACACTTCAATAAGGGTCTGTCACAAGAAAAAGTTGTGTTAAAGTTGGTTTGTTATGGTCCAGCATCAGGATCAAGGCTATTTTGTGGATGGGTCCCTAGACTAATCTCTTTTTCTTCCACAACCCTATGAGTCTTAAACAATGCAGCATAAAAATACAGTAAGGGTTGTTTCACACTTCAATAAGGTTGTGTTTAAGTTGGTTTGTTATGGTCCAGCATCAGGATCAAGTCTGTATTGTCGGCGGGTCCCTAGACTAATGTCTTCTTCCTCAACAACTTGGTGAGTTTTAAGCATTAGAGCATAAAAATACAGTAAGGCTTGGTTCACACTTCAATAATGTTGTGTCACGTGAACAGTCGTGTTAAAAATGGTTTGTTAAGGTCTAATGTCAGGATCAAGGCTATATTGTGGATGGGTCCCTAGATTAATGTCTTCTTCCTCCACAACCTGGTGAATCTTAAAAATCACAACATAAGTTTTACAAAAAGGCTTTACTTGTTGCAATTGGGGGGGAGGGAGTGTTTTGGTTAGATTAGTTAGTTTTATGCCTCATAGGTTTCCCTTACAGAAGCAGCTTCTATATGAGATACAAGTCAACAAAGAAAAATAATTATGGGCAAATGGGTGGCTTTATTCTACTGCTGTGGATAACAAATTACATAGAGACATATAGATCCCTACGGATTGGGTACAGAGTTTGTAATAATAAAAAAAATATATGAGCAGATAATTGTGTGAGTCATTTTACAGTGGATAAATATTACACACAGGTTAAGATATCAGAATAAACAAACAAGGTTTCCAAAAAAAAATTGAGACATTGATGGAAGTCAATGAAAAAAATAATTACGTGTAAATCTGTGATAGTCATTCTTCAGTGGACAATTATTACATAGACATTCATTAAGATCAGATAGAGCTATGTGTGAAGAGCTTGCTGCGTTGTCAAGTCAGTGGACAATAATTACATAAAGACGTTAAGATCAGATAGATCTATATGTGAAGAGCCTGGTGCATTGTCAAGCCTATGCAAGCATGCTCTCACCAGGGCAATGACTTGATACTGGTTAACGGTGAGAAGGTTACAGTGACCTCACTCTGCACTGACCCAGAAATTCTGGGGCCGGGATATGTTGTTATGAGTCATACCTGTGATATTGTCTGTCTGCCTGTCTGGTGTGTCTGTTTGTTTGTCTGTCTGCCTGTTTCGTGTGTCTGTTTGTCTGTCTGCCTTTTTGGTTGTTTATTTGTTTGTCTGCCTGTTTGGTTTGTCTGTTTGTTTGTCTGTCTGCCTGTCTGGTTGTCTGTTTATTTGTCAGCCTGTTTGTTTGGGTGTGTATATTTGACTGTCTGCCTGTTTGTTTTGTCTGTGTATATTTGACTGTCTGTCGGTTTGACTGTCTATCTGCCTGTTTTTCTGTCTGTATGTTTGACTTGTCTGCCTCTTTGTCTGTTTGTTTGTCTGTCCCCCTGTTTGTTTGGCTGTGTATATTTGACTGTATGTCTGTTTTAATATCTGTCTGTTTGACTGTCTGTCCGTTTGTCTGTCCATCTGTTTGTCTGTATGCTTGTCTCTCTGTCTGTCTATCTGTGTGTATTTATGTCTTTTCTCGCAAAAGCCTTGCGCTGAGTGACTTGAACAATAGACATAGAAATTAGTAATCCTATTAATGTATTTCTTCAGTCCATGCAACTACAAGGTGCATACAAAAATACATGTGTAGAAAGATAATCTTTTTACACACACACTTAAAGTTATAAAGATGTAATTAATATACTTTACATTTTAAAACTATACAATGACTTTCTTCGCTCTCCTGTCTCTTTAACTCATATGATATGCAATAAAATTTGAAATAATTGTTTGTATTGATCCCTCCCCCCTCTTCTCATTGCTAAGGGATTTTCTATTGTAACACAGCTTTATGATCTATAGATTAGTCCCCCAGTCCGTGTCTTCAGCTGTCTATTGATTTCCTGTTAGCTTTACAATTAGAGCCTACATCTGTTCAGCCTCTTTGTATTATATTGAGGCTCAGTTAAGCTTGGTTTGATGTAATAATGGGGGGTGCAGTAGTCCTGTGGTAGAGTGTTGGCTTTTGACGCAGGAGTTGCATGGTTCAAGCCCTCCTTTGGCGAATTTGTCCCTGACTGGTCGGGTCGACGTCAGTTTAATATGACCGTCTGAGACAGGAGTCAAGGTATACCTGAATTGTCTCTGTGTGGCAGCACGTAAAATTGTCATACATTAGTCTTGGGGCTCATCCACAATATAGCCTTTATGATGCGTGATATTGGACATTAATCCAACTCAACTCAGCTCAGTCTTCAGCTGTCCTTTGTTTCAGTGATTTGCTGTTAGGTTTACATGGAGAGCCTACATCTGTTTACATCTGTTCAGCCTCTTTGTATTGATGCTCAGTCAAGCTCTATAGCTCTATTGTTATCATATCCCAATAAAACCTTGCTTTGCAAGCTGATGTTTTATAGAGAAAAGAAGAAAAATGTATTCCCTTTTTTAACCACTTTGTTTAACACAATAACAAGGTCTCTGTTTACTTTGCTATTGGCCACAGTTTGTTCTTATTTGCTTGTTATTGTTATCGTATTAGACTAAACTCAGAGCAATATAGATTTAGGCGTATATCACAGTAACTGTTATTTTTTGGCTTGCATAAAGAAATTCTTTATTGATTTTATCTTAGCTGTGTCTACAATCTAGTTGTGCAAGCTGTCGTTTTGTTGAGAGGCAAAGAAAACTAAGTTTTCTATTTTCCTGGTTAATAGTTTGTCTCACGTATTGTGTGTCTTGAGTTTGTAAAAATGGTAATCTTGAGTCATGTTTTGACTGATGGCTCTAGTTAATCCTCGGGGACGCGGTGGCCCTGGGGTAGAACACCGGCTTCGAAGCAAAGAGTCAGTGATTCGAGCCCTGGCGATTTTGTCCCCTACTTGATTGGGTCAGTGTCAGTATAATGTGACCGGCTGAGACAAGAGTCGTGGTGTCCCCGCCCTGTCTCGTGTGTGGCAGCACATAAAATTGTCAGACGTCAGTCTTGGGGCCCTTTCACAATATAGCCTATATAGTGCTTATGTTGGACATTAAACCAACTAAACTCAACTCTAGGTAATCCTCATTTGTTTATTACACTGAACGAGACTAACATGAGATCAAGGAGCCATAAAATGCAGACTGAATGATGAAGTGTAAAGGAGAAAAAGAGTAATCTGAATGTATTTGTAGGTCTACATCATTTTCTTTTCTTCTATAGTTTCTTAGATAGCTGTCGGTTTTTGTTTTGTTTTGGTTTTGTAATTGTTTATTTTCATTAATGCTAAAGAGGGAAATGTTTTTTGTTATTGAAGATGAAAAAATGGGATTGTTTGTCAATTATATTTGTATAAATAATCGTTGATTATTGTAAGAAACTTTATGTTAAGGAGACACAAACATCCATTTTTTTTTATTGTTTGGAATATACATAGATGTTTTATACAGCACATTAATCCTTTCTAGTTAAGGGCTTTTCAAAAATTTTGCTTAGTTTGTGAAATAACCTTATTATAGCCTAATCGTATCTTTCCTTTTTTTTCCCCACAAACCATATTTTGAGAACCCCTAATTGCAACCACTCATGTCTCTCCTATTTTCCTAATAAAACACAGACGGAAAAAACAAGAAAATAATCATGGATATAGTTTTCTCATTTTCGTCCTTCTCTGAGCAACCTTTCATGTTAAAACTTTGTTTCTGCCAACAGGAGATTGATTTCAACCTGACAAGTTTGGCGAATGCATTCGATCTTCCAGGTCTGAGGTAGGTTTGTGACAATCACAACTTTATCTCTAGTGGGAGAGAAACAGGAAAATAATCGCTCCGCAAGTTAAATATTTCCTGGATAATGCAATATGACTGTTTAAATACTGGAGGAAAAAAAAAATTTCAAATTTCTTTCTTTGTAGCCTTATCATCATAGTTGTTTTGGTTTTGTTTTTTTATCGGGAAAGCAGGTAGGTCTGTGACAATCACAACTTTATCCGTAGTGGGAGAGAAAGAGAGAATTAGAGAAAAATAATCGCTCTGCAAGTTAAATATTTCCTGGATAATGCAAATATGACTGTTTAAATTCTGGAAAGAGAAAGAAAAAAAGATCAACTTTCTCTGTTTGTAGCCTTATCATCATAGTTGTTTTGGTTTTTTTATCGGGAAAGCAGGCAGGTTTCTGACAATCACGACTTTATCCGTAGTGGGAGAGAAACAGGAAAATAATCGCTCTGCAAGTTAAATATTTCCTGGATAATGCAATATGACTGTTTAAATACTGGAACCCAAAAAACAGCACCAAAAAAAGATTAACTTCCTTCTTTTGTAACCATATCTGCATAATTTGTTGTTTTTTTTTTTAATCTGAAAAGCAGTGACCAATTGCAAGTATTGTTTCCAATTGTTTCTTTTTCCTTCCCAAATTGCGTATTTTCATCTCCGTCTCCAATGTGTCCTCGCTCCCACAGCGACATGCTTCACTCCATCATCCAAGAGCAGATCGCAAACTTTATGGTCCTGCCGAATCGGTACCCGATCAAGCTGGCGGAGGGGCTGGACCTCAACAAGCTCAGATACCCGCAGCCCCAGGTTGGTTGGTTGGTTGGTTGGTTGGTTGGTTGGTTGGTTGGTTGATTTAGTGGTTGGGTTGGTTCTTTAATTAGTTTGGTTGTTGGTACATAGGTTGGTTTGTTGGATCATTAGATCTTCATGGTCCTGCCGCACCGATACCCGATCAAGTTGGCGGAGGGCTTGGATCTGAACAAGCTCAGATACCCGCAGCCCCAGGTTGGTTTGTTGGTTGGATGGTTGGTTGGTTGATTTGATGGTTGGGTTGGTTCGTTGGTTCATTAGAACTTCATGGTCCTGCCGAATCGATACCCCATCAAGCTGGCCGAGGGGCTTGACCTCAACAAGCTCAGATACCTGCAGCCCCAGGTCTTTACATGTTGGTTAGGTGGTTGGTTGGTTGGTGTATGGGTTGTGGGTGAACTTATGGGTTGGTTGTTTTATGCTTTGGGCTTGACTTCAACAAGCTTATACCCCCAGCCAAAGGTTGGTTGGTCGGTTGTGTGGTTGGTCGGTGGGTGGGGTGGTTGGGTGGGTGTTTTCTGTTAATATGTTTTATTTATCGGTTCATTGGCACCTGTCCACAATAATATTACAGTCTCGCTGTTGACATTGAATGTTGAGAAACTAACTCACTCACTCAATTTTTGTGATTACAGCTGTGTATATCCTGTCTTATTTTCCACTACAGTGGCACTCTAATTAATGTTTCATGTGACCGTCTCCTTGCCAGGGTGTGGTCAGGGTGAAGGTTCTGGAAGCCAAAGACCTCCTCAAGTCGGATATCAGCCTCACAGGGAAGGGCAAGTCCGATCCCTATGTCATACTCAAAGGTCAGTCAGACTTGTAGTTCTGTTCTTGTTATCTTCTATGCATGTTTATTATTACTGTACATTCGATATTACGGAAGCATTTCTATTTTTTCTTGTTCATTTAGTAATATTTAAGCAATTCCATTGTTTGGAGGGTGGGGAAGGGGGATGATTGTAAAAGTGAGATACAGACACGGAGGAGGGGAAAGGTTAAAAAAAGAGGGGGTGGAAAATGGAGAGAATATGATATGGAGGAAAAAAGAAAAATGGAGCAAGAGAGGATCGTTCTGCCTTTTAAAACAAATAAATACATCTGAGACTTGTAAAATTTCAAATTTTCATTGATACAGTAAAGAATTAATGACTGCAACTACCTTGAATATGGACTTTTCCCTTTCATGAGTTTTTCCCCCCTCCCTTTCTTCTTGCCAGAGTGAACTTGGACCTGTCGCAGCTGAAGGAAATTGGCTTTGAGGATGAGGTGAGTCTTACAGTTTTTATTCAATTGTAAATCAGGGTTTAATGCAATAGAATAGATGGGGTTTTTCAAGGAAGAAAGGAATTTTTAACTATTTTTGTAACTTTTTCTATGCAGAAATGACAATACGACACCTTTTTAAGTTAACTTAACCCACATAGATCTAGATATCTATACTCGTTAAGAAAATAAAAATAAAAATGGGAGCTGGCTCACCTAGCGTGCAGTGTGGAAAGAGTTAAAGATGCCTTGTTTTTTTTTACAGATTAAGTTTTTCTTTGTTTTTCTTCATTTTTCCACCTGAGTGTGACCTAATTATTCTTCCTCTCCCCCAGTGGCTCCCCCTGGAGGACGTGAAGCAGGGCATGATCCACATCCAGCTGACGTGGCTCTGGCTCGCCAACGACCCGCTCGAGCTCGACCGGGTGAGTGTGTGTGACATATCAGCGATAGCTCCGTCCTTCGTGTACCATCTTATCTTTCATTTCATCTACTGGTTTGATCTATGATGGAATTGCTTTGTTTCATCCCGTTCTGTCTTTCATATATCGTCTTCGATAGCTCCGTCCTTAACGTATCATCTTATCTTTCATTTCATCTACTGGTTTGATCTATGATGGAATTGCTTTGTTCCGTCCGGTGTGCTGATGTTGGACATTAAACCAACTCGACAACAACATTGTCCCATCTCGTTCTGTGTTTCATATATCGTCTTACTTTCAATTTAATCCGGGTTCAATCATTGTTCCTCACTGCTCTGTCCTTCATGTATCGTCTTATCTTTTGTTTCATCTACTGGTTTGGTGGTCCATGATTGAATTGCTTTGTTCCATCCAGTTCTGTATTTCATATATCGTGCTACTTTCAATTCAATCCGAAGGGCCCGGGTTCAATCATTGTTCTTTACTGATCTGTCCTCTGTGTATCGTCTTAATTTGCAATTAATCTCGAGACCTTCCGTTTGATATCTGATTGGATTGTTTTGTTCCCTACTTCTCTGTCCTTTATATATTGTGATACTTTTGATTGTATCAGGAACTCCCTGGATCAATCCTCGATCAGATCAGTTCGTTCCAGAACTTTTCTCTCCTCCATGTATCGCCTTAATATTATTTAATTCTGAGGCCCTTGATTCAATCCCAGGTGGTACCGCCGTATTCCCTACTGCTTCATCCTTCATATATCGTCTTAATTTCCTTTTTATCAAAATTTCCTGGATCCTTCTTATAATAATTGTCTTTTTTCCTTTTTATCAAAATGTCCATGTATGATCCCTGATCGGAGCGTCTTGTTCCTTCGTGTGTATCTTACTGTCCTATTATGAGGAAGGCCATGGTTTTATCCTCAATTTGGCGGCCTTGCTCTGTACAGCTCCTTCTGTTATATACCGTCTTACTTTTCATTTTACCATGAAGTCCCTCAATCAATTTGTAATAGGATCTCTGATCGAATCGCCTAATTTATTGTGATGTGTGCCCAATGCAATCCACCTCAGCATCTTTCTAGGGGCTTTCAATCAATGCTTTAATGATACAACTTCTGCGACAATGTGTTTCCTCACGCTTAGATCTTCCTGTTTTGCTATTTATGAAGCTCACCTTCACTACGCAAGTTGTATTTTTTTTTCATCAAACATTTTTTCGTTTTAATGTACCATACACTTTGTTTTGTTTTGTTTTGTTTTTAAATACAAATGCAGAAAGATCATAGCAAGCTACCAAAGTGTTAGAATCTAGAATCTGAAATATCTTACCCATTTTTATCCAAACCTATAGAATTTTTAAAGCATTTCTTGGCAAAGAGACTTAGAGGAGAACCATATGCTTTTTGTTTTGTTTTTTAGATGCTTGTATACATTTTTGTGTGTAAATAGGCTTGTTTTGGGTTAATATAACTGTTAGTTACTTTGCTAAATTTTTTCTTATTTCCAGGATTATACGTCTTAACACCGCTTTTACATGCTTTTTACTTGTAGGAATTTTGTCTCCATAAATTTTTACTTAATCTTAATCTTGCGCCTAGCTTTTGTCTATACTTGTTCATCTTTTTATATATCATGGCTGTTGCAAGTTTTTTTTTGCCCTTCTTTTTTTTTTTTAACCTTATCCTATTACCTTCTATCTCTCTCTTTCTTACCTATGGGTATGGCTGCCTTACCTTGGTGGCTTACCCTCTCCTTACCACTTCACCCTCTGACTGGTAAGTGGTAGAACTTTGTCTGCAGTTGAGTTGAGTCGTTGAGTCGAGTTGAGTTGCTTGCCCTTTGCCAGCTTTGCGCTTCTTTGCTTTCTTTTCTCTGTTCAGTCAGCCCCCCCCCTCCCCCTCCCCCAAAATTATGCAACTTAGATGACAAGTTTTATATCTATGCTTTGCTTCCATAAAGCTGAAAATATCTCGTTGTAGTGCTGGTGTTAAGATGGGAGAAAGTAGTGATGCATACTTGATAAGCCCTGGTTTTATTATGGGACAAATTATTTACTTCTAGAAAGCTGGAAGAAACTTATTGTAGAGCTGGTATGGGAAAAAGTGGTGACGCATACTTGTTTCAAACTCATCATTATATAGCCTTGGTGCTATTATGGGACACATTATTTACTCAAGCGGTGCTTCTAGAAAGCTGAGAATATCTTGTTGTAGTCCTGGTGTTTTGATTTGAGAAAGAATTAGTAGTGATGCGTACTTGTTTCAAAATAACACTCTTAATTATATAGCCCTGGTTTTTATTATGGGGACAAATTATTTACTTAAGCTTTGCTTCCAGAAAGCTGGAAGAAACTTATTGTGGTGCTGGTGTTTTGATGGGAAAAAGTGGTGATGCATACTTGCTTCAAACACTCTTTATTATCTAGCCCTGATGTTATTATGGGACAAAAATTAATTATTTGCTCAAGCTGTGCTTCTAGAGAGCTGGAAGAAACTTACTGTAGAGCTGGTATTATGAGACATGCTATTCGACCAATATGTTGGAACTGTTACAGCCATCTTGAAGTAGTTTTGTCAAATGCGTGCAGTGTTACATTCGTTTTAGTTGGACTCTGCGTATTTCTGCGCATCAGAGGGTGTATATAATGTGCAATGAACTGAGGGTCGAACTATTCATCATCTGTTATTTTCTTCCACTTGTTTGTTTCTATCTGCATGCGTAGGTTAGCATACTCCATTGTGAATGTGTTTTGGAGACAAGTATGGAAAATCTGTGAGAAATTTGAAATCAAGACTCTCTCTCTCTCATTCTCTCCTACTCTCTCCCACTCTCTCTTTCTCTCTCTCTCTCTCTCTCTCTCTCTCTCTCTCTCTCTCTCTCTCTCCCTCTT
>RQTK01002045.1:0-18880 GCA_003991915.1 Elysia chlorotica | reverse complement strand
CAGTTGATAAAGAGACCTGAATAACCATACCAGCTAACTGCTAAGTACTCAATCTACTTCTGCATGCTTTTTACATGCATTCTATTGTGTTGGCAATGGTCAGAGAGAAATCTTAGGCTCTACTTGACGTTTATGTTCACTTGTTCTGTTGCATGAATCTGCTACAGCTGGTATACTCTTGGTGTGAGGCTATTAGACCTATACATTTTCTAAAAACTGAATACATTCTCTACAACTTTTATTACCCTGGCTTGCCAGATTTTTCCCTAGATTTAGCCAAATAAAAGGCTAACTCGATCAACGCATGATGCGTTGGTTGGCCACTACTAGGAGTACGATCAACGTATGACGCGTTGGTTGGTAGTGAAAGTTAAAGCCAAAGAAGGTAAACAAATTATATGTGATACAAATAGGTGCACCACTTAAAAGGGCATATCAATAGTCTTGATAACTCAAGCTAGGATATTTACAAGATTTTTTTGTAGATAACATTTCTTTTAGATCCATTTTAACCCCCTTTTTCGATGATAGTCGACGTAGGTCCATATAGAATTTAAATTGGGTTCGAATGTTTTTAAACCCCGAAAGATCGCCATTCGATAGATCTAGAAGTCAGTATTATAACCTGAGCTGAGCCCCGCACTGAACATGTTGAATTGAAAGAATAAAAAAAAAATATGTGTAGAAATATAGAGTAGATAAGAAAAAGTCTAGATCTAGTTATTTGATTTAACTTTTAAATCCATATTTATCAACTTTTAGATGATAGTCGAGGTAGATCAAAATAAAAATTAAAATGAAATCGAATGTTTTTAAACCCCGAAAGATCCCCATTAGATAGATCTAGAATTCAGTATTATAACCCGAGCAGAGCCCACACGTGAACATGTCGAACGGAAAGAAAAAAAAATCAATTATATAGATCTATAAGTGGTAGCGTTGACATTAAATGGGTTTAAGAAAACAATAATAATTACAGCAAGAAATCTCAACTATTGAAATAGAGCACCACACCTATTTGAACCTAGCCCGCTTTCACTTACGATTAGCTAACTGAAATCAAAAACAGCAATGGCTGCTTGATCGACTGACTGACGAAAGGGACATCACTCCAAATTTGTTTATACTGATCTTCTTAAATTTGTTGCCACGCTTTTCTCAAAAGAGACAAAATTATGAAGAATAACAGATTTAGAAAGAAAATAGGATACACTTTCTAACCATATACAACTTGACAGATTTATGGGATAAGAATTAAAAAAAAAAAAAGAAAAGTAAAAATCTGTAGTAAAAAAAAAACATTCTTCCTTGCACTACTGTTGGTTTTTTTTAGCTTGTGAATTTTTGTGTGTTCATTTTTTGTTTACATGCCATTAGACACTTTTAGAATAATTTTTTCACAGTATTTTTTTTAAATTTAAGCTGCGAGGACCAGGCAAATTCATAATTGGTTTGAGCACTTGCAATCTCCTCAGTCTCAGAGTCTAGTAGATCTACGTCTAGATCTAAGTTATCATTGTTCCCATCGCCTCCATCACCACTTACATCTTCTGGATCTATTTCAATAATAATAATAATAATAATAATAATAATAATAATAATAATAATAATAATAATGATAATAATAATAATAATAATAATAATAATAATAATAATAATAATAATAATAATAATAATAATAATGATAATAATAATAAATAATAATAGTAATTATAATAATAATATTATTATTTATAACAGTTTATTTATAGAGTGCTGTATCCAATATACTCAGCTCGTGGTGCTTTTTACACATCAAAATTTCATTTAGAAAAGAATATTATTATGACATAGATCATAGATAATAATACATGTCTTAACATTACAAACAAACAAAATTCATTTATACAAGAACATGATTTGCATACATAATTAAGCTATTGGGTCAAACAAATGTGTTTTTAACAGCTTTTTAAACGTCGTTTTCGAGTCAGTGTCTCTCATTTGTTGTGATAGACTATTCCAAATTTTTTATGCAGCTGCACTGAAAGCTCTCTCACGATATATCACTTTCTCCATTCTCTTCTTCTTCTTCATCTACTGGATTAGATCTATCTTCACCATCTTCAAGACTAGCATTTTGAGTAAGAAAAGCAAGAAAACGAAGAACCATTTTGAGATTATCTAAATCGCTAACGAGGCTGATATTTGGCAAACTGTAAACTGAAACTGAACGTCGGAACTTCTATTGATGGAAAGAAACTTGTTTGCTTACGTTTTAGACGTTTGCTCTGTATTTTCAATGTGTATGCCGAGCAAATTTAATATCAAATGTGTTTACGTTTGCCGAAAGAGTACGCAGTTGATCGATGCTTTTGTAAAAATCGTTCTGGCAACCAGGGGCTATTGAAAGTAAAACTTTTCATTGACGATCTGTAAATCTTCCTTTTTCAAAGGAAAGTTATTTATAACTGCTAATCCGTACACAAAATGTGAATGCAAACTCTTTTCTTAGCGGGCGCTCCCTTAAAAAAAACAGCAGGTGATGGCGTGCGCTCCGGTAAATTATTAGGTGACTAACAAAAAAAGGAATATTTCCTCTACAATTTATTCACCTATGTTGTACATTTTTAAATCTGTAGCCATGGTTTATTGTGTTTTGAACAGGACAATCAGGAGGTAGAAGTGCAGGAGACAACTGAAAAAGCTGGTCCCAGCAATGTCTCTGAGATGGGGCAAAATGGGGCGTCGCAATCGGCAAAACGCAAATCTAAAAGCTTAACAACTGAAATAGCTGTTCCAAGCGATGTCCCCGAGATTCAGCAAAATGGGGCGTCGCAATCGGCAAAACGCAAATCTAAAAGCTTAACAACTGAAAAAGCTGGTTCCAGCAATGTCCCCGAGATTCAGCAAGCTGAGGTGTGGCAATCCGGAAAACGCAAATCTAAAAGCTTAACAACTGAAATAGCTGTTCCAAGCGATGTCCCCGAGATTCAGCAAACTGAGCTTTCACAATCAGGGAAAGGTAAATCCAAAAGCTTGTCTAATGTTGGCGAAAGAAGTTGGGTTGACAACCCTGTCTATTCACCTAACTCCAAACTTCCAATTTGTTTTATAAATAGATTATGTCGGCAACACCGCCAAGAAAAACTTTCTCAAGCAGAAGAAAAAATAAGGAACACAAATTTTAGAAAAGGAGACTCAATCTAATAGCAGGGAAAAGCAACTCAAGTTTATAGATTGGTAAGTCCTGTTTTAGAATTTTAAAGCTCTTCTTCATCTATTTTATATTGATAAGGTATTCCTTTGAACATCATGTTACAATATGTGCAGGATCACATAAAAATGTTATGGTCAGTTGCATAAAGTTATAAACTGTCATTATGGTTCATGTTTATTTTTTGTTTGAACACTAGTAATTCAGTGGTGTTCTTGTGACTTTATTTCAAGTTTGTTTTCTGAATGCACCTGGAGATGTATTGAATCTAAATAGATAGATTCTATGTGATTATATCTTGATTTGTTTTGAGTTATTTGCATATGTATTTCCTTTAAAAAAAATGTATTACTCTGATCTTTACATGGGCATCCATCCCCATTGTATGTTTACTGTACTGCATAAAGTGATTGTAAGATATGGAGCAGCTTATGCTTAATCTTTTTCCATGATGCCGCACACATGTTGAGTGCATTGGTATACGCCAGCATTGATCTGTGCACCTTCCCTTTCAAAATAACAAAAGCTTTGATGTTTCATAAATTTTCAGAAACACCAGAAAATAGTGCGCACACAAGTGATAGGTCTTGCAATTGAATCATTTTATGGGAAAAGGTTTATCTGAATGAAATCTATCTACATTGTGGGCTCTTTGCTGAAACTCATGGCTGTGATAAAAACTAAAATTGGACCCTATTTATGCTCAACCTTCATTAATGACTGGACGAATTGCATCATTTTTTGTGAGAGCAATACCTGTGATACTGAATATTTCTTACTCAGTTACTGTGCCTGTGATTTGGATACTCTACATCCATTGCTAAGCCATAATATTATTTTTCATGATAAAAATGTGCATTACTGTAAACCTGTTTTTTTTTTTAAATGAGTTTGACGCTCTTAATTTATACATAACTACACAGCAAAAACACAATATGGCAGTTTGTTTGTTTTTTTGCATAATTACTGTTAAAAAGCAAAGACCATTGTTGAACCCAAAAATAGAAACTCTCACAAGATAATAATTAAAGAGGGAATAATGCTCTAAAACATTCTACCAAATGTGGTTTTTATCCTGTCTAATTGGGATTTTGATTTCAGGCATACACATATTCTAGCTTATTCACATGAGTCTTCTTCCTTCTTTTTTTATTTGTTTTTGTTTTAACCACTTGAGTGCACATGTATTTTTTTTAGAAATAATGTATCCATAGAGCATTGCTGTTGATAAATTTGATATATCTTTTTAATTAAACTCCAATGAATTATGTCATGAAAGTGGCAGAGTCCGAGATCATATGAACCAGTGATTAAAAATTAAATATTAATTTCAAATTTTTCGTGCTTGGAGAGGCCAGACGCTTTTTGCTGACGGTATTTACCAAATTTTGGAAGTCAGCGAAAAAACTGTCACTATTGATCTTGTGTTTTCTGCTGGAAGGAGGACAGTAGATAAACACGACAGTAGAGGTGGAGGACTTAGTTTCGATATCGATCACTTGAACCTCAAAAGATGCAGGTGTTGATGATAGGTAAGAGGATTTTATCTTACAGACAAGGGAACTGTAAGATCGAAAAAAAGGCAATACCTCCTCCCAAATGACTTATACGAGGTCGTTGTTAATTTATTTACAGTCATAACCAGGTGGTATAATAGAACCAAATCTTGTAACCAAATTTCTGTTAAACATAACAAGTCTATGTTAACCTCTTCAATCAAATCTCGAATGGCTTCAGTCTTGTTTTTGCACGATTGTGCATTAAGACATTCTATTCTAAAACTAGTAGTTTGTTCTTGAAATACATTTTGTAAACAAATAAGCGTACAGTTGGTTTTATGGACTCCTCTATTTTTTAGATTCATGGCATGTCCCTAATATATTGTTACTGCCAGCCTTTCGATTGAAAACATTGAAGGATATTTGAATTCTTCTCTGTTAACGCCTGTCTCCTCTCTTTATTCTGCGTGTTTGTTTATAAAATATGTCAGACATTTTCAGGAGATTTGATCGAAAAATAATACTGTCCAATGCGTCCTAGCTCAGCTGATGTGTACCGTAACAATAGTCTATATACGGTCTTGTTTACATAGGCGTCAATGTTTTGGGTGAACACCATCCTCAAAACTGGGGCCAGTGATACTATAGGTGAAATATGAATGAATAGCCCTATTACGATATTCAAAATCAAAATTATAGTTTTAAATAAAATGAAACTTTGGCATAATTTTAATATCAGCATATGCACAAAAACTTCATAAATACTAATACCCAAATTTCATGTATATATCACTACAATCCCCATTGAGGCAGCCTTTGATTAATAAGAGAACTAGCATGCACACAAAACAACCACAAAAAAGATAATGCCTTTGAAATTAAAATTATTCTTTATTTTTTAGTTTCCAAATGGAAAAAAAATCACCTAGAAATATAACTGCTTAAATTATGTTGTTATTTCTTTAGTGCCAAGATGTTTATAGAAGAGTGATGATCACTTTTCTTATGTTTGTATATATGTGTGTTGGAGAGGGGTGGTGGTGGAGAAAGGGTTTTTACTGTTAAGTGCTGTTGAACTAAGGGCTACTTTTTTTTATGTAACCAATGGGTGGTCAGAGAGAAAAAAAATGAAAATGTAGTTGGACTGGATTATCTTTGTTTATCTAGCTCTAAATCCAAAGCAATTCACCAACAATTTACATTGAATTTTTTTTTTCTGACCCACATGCTCTGAAACTGTGAAATGGCTCTATATTCAAAGTTTTCACACTTCTTTGTACAAAATATGTGATATCTTTTGAACTAGTCAAGATATCTTAAAAAGTCTTAAAAAGTAAAAAAAAAAACAAAAAAAAAAACAAACAAATGTGTTCAGCATGTTTTAAATAAAAATAGGAAAAAACATGTATACTTAACTTCTGAGCCCTTTCTTCTGTACATGTATTACACATACAATGTCAGCTTCTCAAAAATTTATTTTTAATAATTATATGGCATGTGATGACATGGACATGGACCAGACATATTCTTTATTCATTTTTCTCACGATTATCTTATTCATATATATAGTGAGAAAAAGTTATATCTAATTTCAATGCTTTTTTTTTTTAAGTTTTGATTTTCTTTTCAGCATAGTCACATATGAGAACTGTTATTGCCTCTTTTAAGTGTTGCCTTCTACGTAGTTTATATGGATAGGATAAATTAAATATTAAAAAGTCTTTTTCTCCATATGTTGTAAATGTTATGAACAACTTGTCAGTTGCATTGAAGTAAAACTATGATGTGCATAAGCAGTAGTGCTGACAGTTAGTCGTGGTTCATTTATGAAGTTTTGTTTCCTTTTTTGGGCCAACTTCAATGTGATTTCATTCTGATTACTTTTTCATTTTGCATTGTCTTTTCTGATTATAACATAATTATTGTATTTGTTGTTGTTGTAAACTTTTGTTTTTTTGTGTTAGCGGAAAACAAATCTGCAAAATATTTGTTCAGATTTTCTCATATGTGATAAACACAACATAAGGCTGCAAATGCAGTGAGTACATAGATCAAGATGTTATTTACACGAATTTGTCTTTCGGTATCAATGTGTATTGGAAACCCTATTTAAATCTACTGAAGATCAGTGACAACAAAACTTCACTTCACTGCAAAGCACATCTCCATAACTTGTTGACAGAAGTTTACAAAAGATGAATTCACATAGATGATGTGTTGGTATTTGTACTCATTGCGTTCCAGGCTTTATATTGGATCAAGCAATGTACTATTTGACAGAATTGAAGAAAATAAAACCATTTAAACTATGATATCTTGCTCTGTTTTCTCCTAGTTCTAATATCATAAATTACATGTTATGTTAATTATGTATAACTATAAGGGTCACAGATGATTTTCATACATGTATGTAACTTGGCTCTGCTAATAACAATTCCAAAGAGATCATGACTTAAGAATAGTTAGCTCAACTCTTGAACAAGTTTCCCAAGTAATATTCTCTGTTCCTCTCATCACCCACGGATTATTGAATGTAATTGCTTTTTTTAACTAGTCATATTTGTCTGAGCCTTGGCACTTGAAACATGCTTTCAATTGTAAATTTGAAGAGCTATTTATGTACCACTTGATTGCAGTTCTGCTTTTGGCTCACTGTAAGTGTAACAAGTAACAAAAATCCTTTTTTTTTTTAAAGCTGTTTTATTAACTCTTTTTAATCTAGATTTAAACAATTCATTTGATTCTAGCATTATCCTTCAATAGATCAAGGCTCTAAAAAATTATGCCCTAGACATAAATCTAAGCTTTAAAACTTTATATCTAAACAATATTATTCATCTACATGAGAGTTAAATATTTCTCTTTGCACCATGAAACACATTTTGATATGGGGTAGGCAGTTTTGTGATATCTTAAATTCCAGGAGGCACTTCTTAAGTAAAATATAGAGAGAAGCTTGTTTTTGGGAATAGCTAGTTCTAAGGCTGAGGCCACACTATAAACGAGAGAGCAGGAGCGGGCGAGAACGAGATTAAAGAATGCAGAGGAATTAATTTATATGGCCACGCTATAAGCTGTTCCCGTTTGGGTCTCAGTAGCGGTGAACAAACAATACTTCCCAATGTTTTTTTCTTGCTCGCCCCTCAATCACAAGGCATTGACCCACTAACATACTTCTGAGCACCAACTGAACTGTCAAGAAAACAGAACAGCACAAGCTTCTCACACCAGTGTTGCTTTGTTGTTTCCCTCTACCCTGCCGTTTTCTCGCTGGCTTGCCGCTTGTTTCTTGCTAGCGGGACACAGCTCATAGTGTGGCCACCCTTAAGTTCACTGCTTATAGCAAGCTCATCGCTAGCTACAGCTCTCGGTTGCAGTGTGTCCTAGCCAATGACAGTGTGTTCTCACATAAGGACTACACTTAATACTTTTAGTTACTACATTTGCTACTGCTACCACTATACATGGGGAGAGAAAGGGAGAAAATGGTGAACAGGAATTTAAGAAATCTATAGAATTATTAAAACAAGAAATCAGCCTCATGAATGTAGATTTAATTTGCCATGAATTAACATGGTGGACATAACATATTAAAGCGAAAACAACGAACACATTTGAGTTAAATCCAATATCTTTATTTAATTGAAGTCAACTTTGGTTTGCTCTCTTCTTGGCAGCTCTTGCGCGTCTTTGTTGGGCTAAATGGAGGGGGAAAAAGAGGAATTAAAAAACGCTGAGAAAAATTAATAATAATAATAATAATAATAATAATAATAATAATAATAATAAAGCAACACTCTGCCGCATACTTATAGCATTGTCAAGTAATTGTCGAGTAAGTCTTTACACTCATTGCTTTTGCAATTAAAGTGATTTCTACAATGGTCTCTGTGCAACTGAAATCTTCTGGGTAAAATTTAGTCCCTCAAACATTGTATGCTGATACACTGTGCGGACAGTTAAGAGGAAGGCAACTATTTTACACTTGTTCCTGTTCTGGTAATGTTTGTTTTGCAATACCCTTATTTTCTTTAAGAAATTGAGAATTCTTTTAACTGTACACATACATGTAAACTGTTTAAATAAACTCTTTAGCGCCTGTGCTGTTTTACTTGAGTTGAGTTGCTTAACGTCCAACGTCAGCACTATTTAGATCATATTGTGGATGGGCCCCAAGACTGATTTCTGAAAAAATTATGTGCTGCCACACATGAGACAAGGCGGGAATACCATGATTACTGTCTCAGTTGGTCACATTATACTGACACCGACCCAGCCAGCAGGGGGCCTAATCGCCAGGGCTCAAACAACGGTTCTGGGTCTGAAGCTGATGTTCTACCCCAGGGCTGCCCTACCCCCAACCCCCTACTGTTTTACTCACCAGAGCAATACTGAAAAGGACATTAAATCCGAAAATTCAACTGCATTATGTGCCTGTACATAATGCAATGTACTTAAACATGTACAATCTTCAAAGACCTGTGAAGCACACAACTTAATCCCATGTTTTGGGTGTTTATTTTATGTGAGTGAGTGAATGCCAGGTAACCTGACCAGCATGCCCCCTAGAGACCCCTTGCTCAAGTTCAGGTCGTAGGTAAACTAAGTGCTCCGCTGCTAAACCACTGTGAATAGGACTTGTTGCAGACCCTTTGTTCTATTACAATGGCAGATGCCTTGTAGTTTATTTTTAACTACGTTTACAGTCAAAGTCACTTGCAACTTTGTGAGCTTGCTGACACCCCTGTTTTGTTGGTTTGGATGATTGATACGAAATTGGATTGTTGGATGAGAGATAATTGTTCTGAAATTTTTTTTTATTTCTTTGAATGCAGGGTGTTCCCTGGATTCCAGTTGTACCGTAGTAATATATAATACAAATATATTCACACTTTGAATTTGGCCCTGGCAAGAAGCACCTTAATGGGGGTCCAATAGCTTTGATCAATAGATTTCCTCTTGACCAAAGAGTTTTGATAGAGCTGGATTATCCACCAATTGAAAAGTTAATGCAACTATACATAAACTGGATTGAAAGGAAAGAGTAGCCAAGTCATTGTATGATTTGTCCTAAATAACAAGTCCCTGTTTTTGTATTTGTTTGCCAAAGTTTTCTACTATAAAGCCTTAGCAAAAAGGCCTGGAAAAGAAAAAAGAAAAAAGGGTAGCACTTACTTGTTTGTCGAGGTATGTGTTTCTGGTTATAGAGACGACTTTCTTTGAAATTCAAAGCTTGCTGGACAGAATTTAATTGCATCTTTGAAACCTGGTTTGCTGTTACAATATTTAGGTTTGTGGAGCTGGGGGGAAAAAAAAGGTAGCTTTGATAAAAAAAATGTTTTTTTTCAAAGACCAGAAAGTTTAAGAGAACAAATTTATTTACAATTAAAATGATCAAAATATTTAGTAATTGAAATATTTTCCACAAAGTAAAACCGACAAAATAAAAAAAACCCATTGAAAATACAAACCCTTCAATATTATTGATTTCCGTGATCTATCTTATTACAAGCAAACAGCAACTTTCTTGTTTCTTCACACAACCCCACCTATTTTAGCACTGTAACTTTCTACCAATCTCATCCAATTTTTTTTCAACAGTGTCAGTTTATAGTAATGGAAGCAATATTTTTTTTTCTTCTTCTTTGTAAATAAAATTCTCACCCCAAAGGTATAAAGTCTGTCGAAGCTTCATCAAATCCTTCGTCTTCCCCATCAGAACCCTCTGAGCGATTTGCTATTTCTTCGACTTTGGCTTCGTCCACCAGCTCTGAATCTTTTTCCTCAGACACTTTATTTTGTTCTTTGTCCTCTGCAAGAAATAGTTATTCATAATGCAAATTGCTAAAATAGCATCTCTTAAAATGTGTTCTCTGCAAGTAAATTCATAATGGAAATTGATAAATGGCGACTCTTTATAAAAAGAAACCCTGATTGGACTACGACTTGTACCTTGCAAGCTAAATAATGTTTGTGATGGGCAAAATTCTAAAATATGTTTTTAATTTAATGAGGATTTGAGACCTGTCATATTTTCTCTCTTCTTGTAAAAGACCACTTAAAAAAAAAAGCTGTACCAATAGACTTTGCCAATATTGATGAGAACATGATTGACTATTAATAAATATAAATCAAGATAAGAGAAATCATTAACTCATAGGAATAAAGTGTATAAAGTGGGACCTCTTTGGTTCAACTTTGATCTAGATCGTGAGTTGATATAAAATGCTCTGTTTGTAAGGCCGAATCATAAAGTACCGCTTCCTGAGTTGCTTTTTTTTTCAACTTTATATTTCAATGATCACCTATGTCTTAAAGGAACGTATAAAAGGAATTCAAGTTAATTCCCTCAATATTCATTCAAACGATCGGTTGTATAAGAACCTCCACGAGTAGGTTTTTTTTCTTTTCAATAAGCTTGAAAATAATTGGCTGCTACTACTGTCGATTTCACTTTCACGGTGAGTGGTGCATTGAGCATTATACTAGAATCTCAGGAAGTTTCTTATTGATTGTACCCGGTATCGACATAGTCGGGTTGTGGATCACAGGAACATGAAGCTGATTACTATGTGAAACTGGATAGGCTGGCAAAGACACTCGTCTGTAGTCGTACCTGTTATATATAAATCGCAACATTGATCTATGTCAACTTGTGCCTTGTTTCAAATACAGTGGAAACCGCATAATTCTACTTGCTTGGGATTTTATCTAAACTTTGACTTAAGAGGATTCGACATACCTGAACCTCAAAAGTTTTAAAATAAGTAGATATTTGCTTAAAACTGCGTTTGTGATAGTTTTCTGTTGTTTTCTTTCTATAGCAACCTTCTCCCAACCACATTTCTTTTGAAGGTATGTCTTAGGCAGTAATATATTGAATTCTGCTGGACATATAGTACTAATGCCCATTGGTGACGTGAGCTTCGAATCAAACAAACAAAAAACTTTGAATTATAAGTTAGCCAAAGAGAAAAAAATATCGAATTATCAGATTTGTTTTGTGAGGTTTCCACTGTAGTTCTTACACTTTTGGACTCAACCCAAAAGAAAACATGTATTCCTGGGGCCATAACAATGTAATTATCGATGCACATTAAATTAACTATCAAAATTAAAACTAGTCTAGCAGTATTGGATGGGTAATTATAACATCGAAAGCTTGTGGTCACTCTTACCCAAAATAATACTAATCATTTTTTAGAAGCCGACAAGTGTCTTAAAATCTCTATAGACCGGCACTCTCCCACTCATGGACATGTCAACTGTTTTCATGAGATATTTTGTATGTGTCGAATAGTCTTTAACTTTCCTTATGTGCAATATGTTTACTTTAATTATGACAGAAAAACAAACAACACCCTCCTCCCCAATAAAGTATATATTTTTGGAAAAACTTATTTCATACTTGCAATAATTTTGGAGGATTTAGCTGGGATGCCTTCCAGAACATCTTGTGGCAATCTCCTTTTACTAAGTTCTTGCAATTTCCTCTCCTATAAGAAAAAAAAGGGAACATTTCACAGATTAATTATAAAAAGGTGTTAATAATATATTGCATTTGTAACTATATAAATTGAATGTTCCTAATCATAGCTTCATTCCTTGGTATGAAGACCGTTGGGAGAAAATGAAAGAACAAAGATTAGTAAGAATTGTATTTCATCACAACCACAGAACTGCATCGAGAGGGATCTGCATGATTTCAATAAATTTAGTGTTTGTAATAATAATAATAATATTAATAATAAATATTAATATATAATTATAACAAAAGAAAAGAGGTGAGGGAAATCTAATAAAAACATTTCATTTAAGAACTTATCTTTATTATTGTATTTTTCAAATACAGGTAGGTACATTGGTTTACAATGTGTGGGTATAAAACAAAAATAGTTAGCCACAATCAAATTTATAATCTACCATTCATATGGGTTGTACCCATTCATTAAAAAGTTATTGAGACAAAAATTACTGTATCAAACAAAACAAAACTTCAGAAAAAGTCATCAAAATTTTAAATGCTGCATTCTGATTAGTAAAGGATTGTAAATGTGAACTGTTGCCTACTTTTTGCAACAGGAACATCTCATTCCTCCTTCGCCTGTGCTCTCTCTCTTCCTCTTTCTTTTCACGGTTTGCTTTCTGGATGCTCTTGAGTTGTGCCACCCGCTCATGGCGAGTTGAAGCGACGCCGACCTCATCAGGGGCCTCATCATCTGGGAGAGATAGATAGAGAGTACATTGTATTAGTAATAGTATTACCATGTGTTACAATATGTGACACAAATTGGAAACTGGTCTTTTTGGGTTATTTATAGGTTGGTAAGAAGCATCAAAATTCAAATGCACAATAAGAGGGTGAACAATTACAGCTCTATAATTTCTATAACCAGGTATATTTATTTTTTATTTGAAAAAGGTCAATGTAAAGTAGTTTTTCCATGTTTAGAGGCCTCTAGTTCAAAACTTATATCAGCAGCTTGTGCCTGATTCAAACTGGTTGACTCACAAGTAACAAATGCTTTGCTGTTTCTTTAACAACCCCACACTTTCAACAGGTCTGTTTTGTTATCTATAGGCAATCTATTTTTAGATAGGTACCCCCTCCCCCTCCTCCCTGAGTCTCCTAGTCTCTGGTAACAAGTAAATCTCCAGGAGGCAATTTGGCAGTTGTAGTTGCTGTGATAGCTCTCCTTGGAGCAGTTCATAAACGTGATCCAGTTTTTGTGAGTCAAAAGTTATAAAATTAATTTTTTTAAACCTGTTAGGCTAGAACTAGATCTTGAAGATCTATCTATATTTTGATTTAGATATTTAAAACCTAGATTTCTATTTTCCTACTCATTCATAGGGAGTGTCAACATGCACTAGATCATGTTCTGCCTCTTTAGAGCATGTGTATGATTTTGGCCAAATTTTGCTAGATACCCAATAATAAAGTGTTTTGAAGGCCTCCCGACAGCCAGATGGTCAGTCTGGGTCTGGTACGGGTGACTGTGTGTGAAAAAATGGGGTGAAGCATGTTCTCTAGTTTCCTATTGTCTTATTTTTATAGCAAACTTCTCCTAACCCCATGTCTTGGGCAGCAATGAGCATGATTGAATTCAGCTTGACAGGTAGTACTTTTGTAATACCTTTTGGTGGTGTAAGCTCCGAATTAAGAGAATCACAGTCACAGAGCCAAAGAGAGAAAAATAACCTATTCTATTGCAAAATTCGGTTTATAATGAGAAAATTCAATTATAAATCAGACTTCGTTTTGTGAGGTTTCACTGTACAGCCTCAACTTCCCTTAGAAGTGTGACCACAGTATGAAATGGTGGAGCACCATCTTATAATGCCCTCAACTGGACAACTTATGAACCTCCCTCTTCCCTCAAAGAACAAATCCCGATCACATCCTCTACGCAACTACTCAACTGTTGGAGAAAACATGCAACTTTCACTATGTCATTGAACTGAATGGCGAAAGCTCATACGTCGCTGGATCGATATACAACTTGTAACACAAACATAGAATTTTTACCAGATGAACTGTCAAAGGCATCAATTTGTGGGTCCTCCATATAATTAATCTTGATTCCAATTGATGTAGATCTCTAGATTTAGATTAGAATTACAATTTACACATAAAGATCAAAGGGATCAAGATTCTTAGATTCTTTCTAAAAATGGAAGTCAAACTCAAAAGCAGTCTTGCCAACTTGTCCAGGAGACGAACGTATCATTCGTTGTGTGCCTAAATCTTGACTAGATAATGGAAAATTAATCAGTGCCGAAATCTTTTTCCCGATTTCGAAGACTTCTAGGCTATTCTAAATCTATAGATTTCTGCTATATAAAATCTACACACATGTATATCCAAGCTTGTTTCTGAGCACTTTTATTAGAAATCTGAGACTTTAATGTGTTTCTGGGTGAGCTCGCTTCTACTTTCGATTTCAAAAAGATAACTTCCGCATGGTTCTCGGCTTCTCGCCTAGTCGCAGGGTTTAGCCTAGCCTTGAAGTGAACTTTAGCAGGGCAAACGGAACATATTTCGATATACCTGTACCTGTATCGGATCAGGGTCCTGTTCCGGTGTGCAATGGTGTCACATAGTAACAGTGTTAAAGAAAGTGCGTGTTTGTGTGAAGTGAAAAAAAGGGGGGGGGGGGGGGCGGTCGGTGACTCTGTGTTTGCTAAGTAACTGGTGGACTGTACACTGTGTATTTTGTAAAATGCACAGCTATTGCACACTCGAACACGACAAACAGACCAATGGGTTTAGAATTTTAATATAATTATAGAAGGTCTTCTGATTCTATGCTTTTATTGTGTAACTAGCTGGGAACCTACGAAATTCGTGGGGACTGTAGGATGGACAAAACTAAAGTATTACTGTTAAATTTAAACTGTGCTGAACTCAAAATTATAGTTGAATAAATTATTGACTTCAGCGTCAACGCGGTATGTGGCAAACTTTATTTTTCCTCGGGGTTTTAGAGTATGGGTTGGACTATGTATATATTTTAATTATAAATAAACTAGTCCATTCATATTTAAGTTGTATAAATCATAAGATTAATAATAACAGCAAAGTTCTCTCTCTACGTTAATTTAACCCCCCCCCCTTCTTTTCCTCTCTTTCTCCCACTCTCCCTCTGCCTCTGTCTCCCTCTCTCTCTCTCTCTCTCTCTCTCTCTCTCTCTCTCTCTCTCTCTCTCTCTCCCCCTCTCTGTCTCGATCCTAACCACCTCTCCTTTGCATTTTACAGTCATGTTCTTTTTCATCTTTTCTTTTATTCTTTATTGTCGTCTGCTTTACGAGCGGGAGAAATGGGTTGTGGTTATTACATTTATACAAGCAATTTTGAACTCTGTTGTGCCTTTTAATTAGTAAGCTGTGTGTGAATGTATGTGTGTGTGTTTGACAATATAATACGCGGAGTTTGTGGAGGATGAGGGGTAGACATTAGAGAATAACATTACAATAGTATTACATGTAGGCATAGGACGGTTAACTTCTATTTCTACTGTCTTTGGTCATTGATTAAAATGCACTGTGAATAATTTGCCTCAAAGGTGGGCCTAGTTAGAAAGGGGGGGGGGGCGGAGAAGCGAGAGGGGTAATATATGGCGCAGCGAGGCTCTGCTGATGCACAGTAATGAAGTAGAGTTTGTCACAGACATTCCAACACCAAGGCCGTTACAACCTTGGCTACATGATAATCGGTACAGGTACATAAGTACCAATATTGTCTACAGTAACAGGGATAGGTACCGGTCCAACCTTGGTGTGTGAAGCTATCAGAGCATTAGGGCCGAAACACACCAAAAGCTACTAACCGCGCCGCGCCGCCGAGCCGAGCCGAGCCTTGTAAAATCTGCTTTGTATTCCATTATACCGTTTACACCAAAAGCTGCAGCCTCGCGGCGCAGCTCGGCCACGGCTGGCTTCGAGCGACGGTAAATGTCGGGGTATTTTGCGTGGCTCGAGGCTAGCCGTGGTGCTGGTTTCTCGGGCTGGCTAAATTTAGTGCTTAGCATTGGCAAGAGGTGTTAGCCATATAGATTTCTATTAATAAACGTCTGTGGTGTTTGTCGCAGGGGATATGTCCAAGGCCTTGTCCCGGTGGACAGGTTCCGCTGGAGTAAACTTGTACTGGTGTACTCGGACTCGGTTACCAATTTCTGTTCTGCACTTGCCTACCTTGAACTTCTTTACTTTGCAGCTTATTGCGGAGAGCTTCGTGCAAACTCTGAAACTGCAGTGCAAAGCTTTATCTACTCAATGCGACAGATCGTAGGTCCTATATGTTAGATCACGATTTATGCTCGTTACGCTTAAAAGAGACAATTGCCTGATGAACGTTTCACCCAACAGACTCCAGTTGTTACAAAGGTTCAGCCCAACAAAACCGGCCTCTAGAGATAGACTAATCTCAGATCTGGATCTAGATCTAGATCTAGATATTTAGCCTATAGAGTCTAGAGACTTTCTTGATCTAGGGAAAAATCCACAAACATGACAGATCTAGCTTAAATCTCATCGTACGCCTTCTTATTCTCATATTCTTACAATGAGACATTAGCTACGTCCACGGTCTTATGTATTCTAGGGACAACGAGGCCTTACATCTTGTTTACACTACAGAGAGTATTCTAGGATAGAATGCTCTTAAAACTGTAAAACAAGACATAGCTTACGGGGCATTTTAGGGCACTCCTTGAGTTTTGTGGTCCCTAGCCTATGGGCGATCAAATGGGTGGGCGGCCGGAATTCGATTATTAAAGTAAAATAAAATACCAGCCAGCTGCACTCCGTCTTGTTATTTTTTTCTATTAAAATTGATTAAAATACTTGCCAGCTGTACTCCCTGTCTTAAATTTTTTTATTTTATTGGCATGTTTTGTTAGATTCAAAAAGACAGGACTCTATTTGATTGTATTCAATTGTTTAGGCCTATTTGAACACTGGCAGAATGCGGGCGGAGAAGGGGGGTGGGGACAACATAAAGTGATAAACAAGCACATAAGTCATGATAAGAATTAGGCCAGATTGATATGTTAAGCAATTGACACTTTAGATCTCTACCTCTGTCACTCACACTGGCTTGCTCTGTCTGTATGTCTCTCTTTATCTCTCTCCCTCCCTCTCTCTTCTCTCTTCACAGTTTGACTGACTCCCATGTAATCGAATCCTACCCACCCACCCCTCGAATCCAGCCCACCAAGCCATTTTGATCACCCACAGGTTAGGGACCACAAAACTCAAGGAGTGCCCATTTTAGGGTAGAATGCACAAACAAGACGTAGCTCACGTCTCGATTTAACAATATAAGAATAAGAAGGCTTACGATGAGACGTAAGCTATGTTTGAGCATTTTACCCTAGGTCTAGAACCATTTATAAATAGTACAATTTACAGAGCCACCAATTCGGAACTTAAATGAATTGATTGCAACATTATTAACTCATTTTTGTGTTCAGCCAATCATAGTACAGAATTGCAACATAGTTAACTTATTTTTTTGTGTGTCAGCCAATGATAATCATTGTGCATAAAATAGTTATTATAAATGACCTTTTTTTTTTGTGCCAAGATCCAAGTAAAATAATCTATGCATTTAGCCTTGGAACTTTGTCCATAGCTTGTAGAGAAAAATCTGTTAATTTCCTCAAAATACTGAATTTATAGTCTTCATCTTTTCAGGGTCTAAGATGCAAGCACAGATGTTGTTGCCCCTCATAATGTCAAGTCAGCTATTATAATCAAGACCTGCACTACATCATTTAATTGAAGGGTATGATTTCACTTTAAGCTGAATTCATTTCAGCTTCAAGATTGTCTCAAGTTTCACAAGTTCATGAAGTCATCATGTCATTTTCTGGTAGGAAAATAGATAAAGTTATCTAACTTATCTTGCCATTAATTCTGTGACTATGGTGGTTTCAATCAATAATTTATTTTCTTTTGTAAAAGACCTACCTTTTTATCTACCTTGGTCTTTAAAATCAAGAAAAGTAAAGAACAATTTAATGCTGATCAACCAAATTTGTCTTTCCCTTCAAAATTCAACCCCTATTGATGAGACCACCAATATCATGCATGTGATAGTCAGATAATAAAGAAATATTAGCCTTAGTGTTCATTACAGATAGTAAATTCAGAAATATCTCCTTTTTCCTATACCAACAGGTTATCAATTCAGCACAGGATCGTCGAACTACAATCAAACTCAGCCGATCTATGACTCGATGGCCCAGTACAGCTCAGATCACAACATGGCCGCCAACCAATATGCCAACGCTTCAACTCCCTCTTCTTTTGACTATTCATTCTCCACAACAGACTACTATAGCCAATCTCAAGGTCTGTTGTTTTCCTCGAAATTGGTGATAGTTTTTCAGTTAACATCTTATATAGTTTTTCAGTTTGCGTCTTCTGTTTTCAGGTAATGTTGTAGAAGCTACCAATTTGGATAGTTTTGAAAACAAGAAATTAGTCCATAATTTGCTTGTAACTGTTAGAAATATCCATCCATTAAGATTTTTTTTTTTTAAAGAAATTTTTCAGTATAAAAAAAAGTTGGCATAAAAGTGTGGGAAAATGTTCACCGTTATAAATTATAATTCATTATTTTTGCTAATTTAAGTTCAATAAACAAAATTTTGATCCAGTTGGCATCACTGTATTGTAC
>RQTK01002044.1:0-18914 GCA_003991915.1 Elysia chlorotica | reverse complement strand
GCTAGAAAAAGACATTAAAATTATGCCACTTGAAAAGGTCAGTCTTTCGAAAATCTTTGAATCTATGTCCTTGTTCACAATTTGTTTGTAAAGAAAATACCATTTCTTGTTACACTTCTATAAATTTCTCTTTGAATATATTGCTTTTCAGCCTATTATTCAATAATGTTTTATATATTTGCTTTTTGACATTTTTTCCCATTATTTTAAACATGAACCATATACATATTTCTTACAAATTATATGATGACATGATATTTCTTCAACTTATGCGATTTCTCATAACTTGCATTCCTCTTGAAATTTTTAAATATGTGTTTAAATAGATGAAGATGCCCAAACGCCACACAGAGCATCTTCTCAAGAGAAGAAGACTGAAATTTCATATGAAGTACATTCGCAAAGACATTCAAAGATGCCTATGAAAGAACTGTTGCGAAACCGCTCTGTGGGAAAGCTTTCAAGGCATGTGGACTCTATCCACTGGACCCCAGCATTGTTGAGTGGTCAAAAGTTCTTCCCAGCTCCAAAGACCAACCAGATATCCCCCCTCCTACTGCCCAAGCTCAAGCCTCAGTAGTCGAGATCACATCTCCACCTCCTACTGCCTGTTCCACACCAGAGCGACCAATGCCAAGTGAAAGGCCTGTACCTTCCGTCATAGCTGAGCATCCAGCAGACAGCACTTCTGGCTCATCCTCTAGCCACTGCAGGCCTCCAGCTGCCAATCCAATTCCAACAATAGCAGCTCCAGGTGCCCAGTCACAACTTGAAGCGGCCAAGGCTCCTGGTACAACCACAACTGTTTCATCTTGGGGTGCAGCAAGCAGCAGTAATGCCCCAGATGGGTACCGAGATCCTGGCTCGACTTTAAGAAAGTGCTAGAAAAAGACATTAAAATTATGCCACTTGAAAAGGTCAGTCTTTCGAAAATCTTTGAATCTATGTCCTTGTTCACAATTTGTTTGTAAAGAAAATACCATTTCTTGTTACACTTCTATAAATTTCTCTTTGAATATATTGCTTTTCAGCCTATTATTCAATAATGTTTTATATATTTGCTTTTTGACATTTTTTCCCATTATTTTAAACATGAACCATATACATATTTCTTGACATGATATTTCTTCAACTTATGCGATTTCTCATAACTTGCATTCCTCTTGAAATTTTTAAATATGTGTTTAAATAGATGAAGATGCCCAAACGCCACACAGAGCATCTTCTCAAGAGAAGAAGACTGAAATTTCATATGAAGAAATGTGCCGAAGGTACATTGAGAAATGCATATTCCTGTTGCTTTGCGTGAGGCCTCCTCTATCAGGTATATTCGGAATTGATTTTTTAAATTTTGAAATGGGAAATCCCATAGACAGTTCTTTAAAGTAAAATCTACCACAATCTTCAAAATAGAACAACCTCAAGATTTGTACTCCCCGAAACAACACAAAAAACAGTAAAACAAAGCAAAAAAAAACAACAGCAATAAACAAATAAATACACCATTTTGTACAAACACCATATTAATAATTTAATCAATATGCTTAATCTAGATATTCAACTCTTCCAATAGCACTCTGATACATAAACTTTTAGCCTCTAACTTTCACTCAGTAACATCTGCTGTATTTTCAACAAATGTAGAATACAATCTTCTTTTACATATATGAGCAGTAGTTACTACAAAATTCTACTTTCAAACAAGAAAGACGATTACAAAAAATGTCGATTTTTTTCAATTTCCAAGTAATGTGTTCCACATGAATCTTTCCATTAGAATTGTTATTTTAACCTTTTTAGCCGTTTTGAATGGATATTTTCATTTCCCCCCTATTTTGTCCCCCTGAACTTTATGGTATTCAATATTAACTACAGGAGGTGATCCTTCTGACTTACTGCAAACATCAGCCCAGCAAGCCCAAGCTATGGAAGGTACAACCTTTCTATATATAATACAGTGTCTAGTTCTACAGTAATTTATCACACATGTGCAAATTTATATGTCACTCATTGTTTTAAAGGACAAAAATAAATTAGCTTTTTGATTCATGCTATCACAGTTTTACTTCAATCTAACTTGCCGTTGTTGGTTAATTTCTAACAGCAACAAGACAAAAAGCAAAAGTAAAATTCTTTTGAACTCAATCGCATGTGTTATGAAATTTGTGAAGGTTTTTTCTTAAAATGATTAAAATGGGAAAATGAACGTATATGCATCCATATCGAAATAGATCTGTAATTGAAACACATCTAAATTTTAACAGAGCTCATGTCTTCCGAATAAGTGACAAAACTGTTTTGATTTATTCAACTATTTTTATCTGAAAATAAACATTAGCTTTTGAATATTGAGATGTACTTGAATTTTAAAATAAGGATAATAAATTCTTATTAAAACAAATCCCTCAGATTTTCCAAGGAGGAATCTCACACGGCAAGGAAGTCTACCAGATATATCAGTGGAAACGCAGGTAACAAGTACCAGAATCTCACCTTATAAATTATACCTTTTTCCCTTTTACCATTAAAATTGATTAGAATAAATTAGAATAAGAATATTTTAAGGTTTTCAGATTTCAGAGTGTGAGAGACCAAGGGGAACTATGTAATTATCATGTTACCTTTTCTAAATCTGGTTATAAAAAGGTTTTCCATGCTTTATTTCAGGATGAGCAGTGGCAGGCCCCAAGAGATGTTGTGGGCACCCCTACCCTGCACTCACAGAATCCAAGACATCACCTGGGTAAGTTATACTCACAGATTGGGATATATGGACAGCTTAAAGAAATTGTTGTATCTTTAATAGGTAAAGATGCTGCTTAAGTAGACAGGAATGGCAAATCTTTTCCACCATATACCTCATTATATTGGCATTGGGTTGTAACACCGAGTGCAAGAATCGGTTATATATGATGCAGTGTTCAATTCTTTAACAATCTTTTTGCATAGTTTTAAAATTTGTACATTAATTAATTGTTTTTTACTATCTTCATTCTTTGTGAAACAGTATTTAATCCTTTTCCTCAGTTGTAAAACACTTTGTTCTTTTTTAGGCCATAATTTCCTGTGTTGCTCTAAGAGACACAATAAATGCTTGAAAATCTCCAAAAATTTCTTTTCTTTAAAGAGCTGAGAGCTCTAGTTTTCTTTGTTCTTTGTATGATCTTTGGCATCCTCACTTAGTATTGTTTGACTGCACCTTTATGTACTTTAAGTTGCACTCTGATTTGATTCCCCTTTTCCCTTTTACAGGTGCACATCTAAATTCTCTACAGCAAGTAAAAGAGATGCTCAGAAGGCTTCGATGGCGGGAAGAGAGAATGAATTCTATAGGTCCAAGTGTACATGCCATAAACAGCGGCAGCAACGTTAACAGGCAGTCTGTATGCGGTGGAGTTGACTTGCCCCAGAGCCGAATCATGTCTGATCTCCTGGCTTTTGTATGTGGTGAACAGAAAAACTCCTACACAGATCAAATTAATTTGGAAAAGCTGGTTCAGGCCATGGAGCTGCAGCAAGAGAGGGCAGAGGTGAGACCACTTTTATCATCATTTCTTTATGTGTAGCACAATAATGGCTTCATACTCAAAGAAAGAACATACAAATGTGAAATATTCATCACTCCATAATATTTGTACAAAAAATAAATACCCACAGGTATAAGTTGTGGAGAAAAAAAAATCCCTACATGTCAAGGGCATATTGCAAGTCCAGTCAAGGCTGTACAGGTTGCCTGTGCAAACTGGAAGGTGGGGGGCTAATCCAAACAAAACTTTTGCAAAAGTGATATGTATTTTTACTTGCACTTATGGCTTCTAAAAGTCTGAACATTTAGGAGGTCTACCCATATCAAGTGTAGGATTAAAAGCTTGTCGTATTTATTAGTGTTAAAAAGATATCTTTGATTAGTTTTACATGGCTTGCTTTTCTGAAGAATCCTATTTGGAAACAGGAGCGCCAGCTGAGATTTGAACCATGGACCTTCTTCTCCCAGTCCACAGCAAAATCTGATTTAGTTAAAGGTGTTCTTATGTAACATATATTATATGACCCCTACCTTCCTATTATGCTAAGGCTTTTATGAAAGCCATGGTACTAATTGACTTCAATTTTTTTTTTCTCCAGTCCCGATTGTATGCTTTGAACCAAATAATTGAGTTGATGACAACTGGGAAAGAGAAGAACGATAAGGAGAAGGAAGAAAAGCAAGATGAGTCCTGCCAGCAGGTTAGCAAGCACTTGAGTTCACCCACTACAACCCTGCTCAACTCTGTGCACCAACAGCTACTTGCAGGATGCTTTGGCTTACTTGTTCTGCGCTCAGAGAATAACAATATCTCTAACCAGCTCTATCATTATCAGGTAGGTTTGTCAGAATTTTTTTAAATCAAGGATGCTTTAGAAACAATTACACCCTATGTCCACTCTTCTTTTTTAAAACACAAACCAAACATGTTAGCATAGTTAAAAATAAATTTGAAAAATTAGACATCAATCAACACCTTGTGATAAATGATTTTTAACAGGGTTATAATCTTGTTCATATTTTAAATGACAACACCCCAAACAAAAGCAAAAAGAAAAACAAACAAACAAAAAAACTCCCAAACAAAACAAAGAACAAATAAACTAAACAAACAAAAGCCTGCCAAAAAAAAAACCAACAGACAAAAGAAAATATTTATTGTCCTATTTAATCAAACATCAATGTTTCTTTTCAGCTTTTTGTTGAGATTTTCACACTCTTTATAGTTTTGCGCCAAAAATTACTTTCGATGTTACCAATGCCTAAGTTTGTCTTTAACAAGGCTTAGACACTTTTTGTGATTCTATCTGCATCATTGCTTACTATTCACAATAATTATCATTGGTCGATGTTTGTACTTTGCAGGTGATGAACTTTTTTTTTCTCTTTATGAACAGGACGGTATCAAATCAGCATCCTCTCAAACACAGCAAGAAATACAAGTTGTTGCTCATCAATTTTATGAAGTTCTTATTGCTTCTCTCTGTAACATGCTGAAAATGGAGAGCATGGGACAATGTAAGCTTTGTTATTGCTAAATTCTTCCATTTTATCTTCAATCATCTCTTCTGTAAAACTTCAAATAAGTCATAGAATTGATTCATCTAAGACAGATTTATTTTCCTTGTGAAAACTTTCCCTTAATATCAGATCCTAGGTAAGGCGTAGCAAATTTATTGCTCCTTCGAACACCTGTTCTTATCATTCTTTAGATGCGCGCAAGCATCTGATGCTGTCTTCCATTCTGGCCCTGAGTGTGAAGTACCAGGCGGTTGACGTCTCGCTGACTGTGTCCTGTGGCCTCCTGCCTATTCTACTGCAGCTGTCAGCCAGCAAAAACCTTGTGGGACTCCACACTCTGCCTCCGGTGGTCAGTCAGCTTGAGCCGTCGCACCTGACCACCCTGCTAGCCGTGTCCAGTCAAAGGCTGCTCCAGATCATTTCTGTCACTGTGGGGTCAGTTTGGAAATCTTTGTGTGGCAAAAGAATTTTGAGCTTTGTTCCTTAAATTGTCAATATTGAAAATAAATTTTGGTAGAAGGCAATATCTTGCTTGTTTTATTTGTGTTTTTTTTTGGAAGGGGGTTGGATGCTGTTTTTTCCATAATTTTAATCATTGTTTTGAAAACATTGTAGTTAATTTTAATAGTGGTTATATTGTGCAGCTTGTGTTCACATTCTTATGAACTGCAAGTAAATCGAAAAAGTGTTCAAATGACACTTATAAGTTAAATAGTCAATTGATTCACTTTAAAGCTCTAATTTGCGCCTCCCATTTTATTTTAATACTAATTTGAATAGATCTTTGATAAAAACTGTAAGAAAAAGGCAAATGGAAATTTTAGGACATCTAAATCAACTCAAAAGTATACAGCACTCAGCCCTTATTGGAAAAAGAGATGGTAAAAGAAGTAGAGGTCTACAAAGAATAACCTATTTAGATAGTTTAAATAGATGGGCGACCAATAAAGACAGGCGCAGTTTAGACTTTTTTAAGTTGACTGAACAAAGAGATGAGTGGCGTGCCATGATCACCTATGTCTGCTCTAGATGTGGTACTTGATGAATGAATTAAAAACTTGGATAAGTTATGATTTTGACCATAGAAGAGACGGTTAAGACTGTTCTTTTCTCTGCCTTCTCTTCTTTTCTCCTATGAATTGATGTTTTTGTCTTCATTGACATTAATTGTTTCAGGATGCACTCAGACCGCCTGAGTGGGGGGGTCATCGTGGCCGTGATTGAGCTTCTTTGGAAACAGCTTGAGGAGCTCATGGATAGCAAAGTGACTGCATCAGCTGAAAGCACAGGAATCAATACACGTGAGCCATTTTTCATTTCATTATTTTTAGCTAATCTATACTAAAACCTCAAGCATTGTGTTAAAAAAAATTCTAATTGCAATATTAGGTTGAAATTGTAAAGATCTTATTACTTGCTCTATTATTGAAAAACAGAATGTTTTAGGTTGCTCATATTGGCTGATTAAGCGTTGAATAGTCTCAAAATTGACAAAGACTTTTGTGACTTTGTTTTCAGTTTTTTGTTCCTCACTTTCAGAGAACATTCAAGCCAAAATGTCATCACTGGCTGACTTTTTGGTGTATCTTCGTCATGTCATGGCCTCAAAGGGGGTCCAAAAAAGGCTAGCTGAAATAAGATGGGTGAAATGTTTAGTCAACCTCAGTTCTGGCTTGGATAATGAAGGTAAACAATTGCTCTTGCATAAGAATATTACAGATTATTGGGAAAAAAAGTGGTTTGCAAGTAAATCTAAAACATTTCGATAAATAAAAATTTAATGTAATAAGTGTATAGCAAAGACTTGAGATGAATTGATACTTGAAGAACAATGCTCAAGCAAGCTCACATAGCCGATAAGTTATTTTGGAAATTAGCTTTGTGCTAGAAAAATTGATACCTTGATAGAATATTATGTCTCTCTCTCAATACTACTGCACTAAAAATTAATCAAATAAAATATCCTGAGTTTTGATCAAGTACTGATCGTAGAAATTAGTCCTGATACTCGTTCAAATTCAACTAATCTGAGATTCATTTTCTTCATGTGCCATAAAAGCAGTAGAGCTTATGAACTAAAAATGTGTTTTCAATAGAGCATGTCTGAGAACAATATCAACACATGCAACCACAGACAGATATCAACTCAGAAAAATGTTGTCTTAAAGCACATTGTTGTTTGATACATACAGAGAAAAATTGTTAATGCAAGCTTTATTTTCTGAATTATTTTACCAAAATACTTGATATATTTATTTCAGATGTGTTCTTTCTTATAGAATAAGATGGTCTGCATTGCAGTATCAATATTAAATAAAAGCATTTGGCAAATTTTGTATTTATAGGTCGGCTACGCTTTGACAGCTTGAGAGTGCGCATCCTAGCATTGCAGCTGTTGGGGACTGTGCTTCCAGCCTTAGATTCTCATCAAAATCAAGAATATAAAGCACAGGTGAAATGCTCTTTCTTTCATAAATCCTGATTAATGGAGACCTGTAATTATTGAAAATCTTCAAAAAGAAATACATTTTAATGAGAGACTTTTTTTTAGTTGTTAAATGTGAGAGAGTCTTTTACATACATTCTGTTGAAAAGGATCCTCAACTATCAACATTTCACTTGGCTTTTGTTGCTTGGGCTTATAGTCAACTGTCACATTTCCCTGCTTTAGACATCCTATTAGAGCCTGATCACTAGGGCGCAGGCTCAGAAACAATCTACACTGAACAAAGTATCGACTCATTTATTGTTTGAAAGGTTGGGTTTTTAATTATTGTTCTGAGCAACTCAGCTCAATGTACACATTTTTGTTTAACTGGTCTATATGTGAACACCTCTTGCCACCTATTTAGAAAACATCTAAAATAAATCCTGTGCCTAAAAAATCTACGATTAAAAAATTAAATGATCCTAGGTCGGGTGCCTTAACCTCTGTGGTCACAAGATGTTTCTGTTGTTTAGAAAAGATAATTGTGAAGGAGCTTAAGAGGTGCTTTTCTGCTTTTCAAGATCCTGTGCAGTTTGCTTATAGAGAGAAAAGAAGTGTTGAAGATGCGATACTTGTATTTATACACAACGTTTACAAACATTTTGATGTTCCTAGAAATTTTTGTAGATTATTGTTTATAGATTTTTTGTCAGCTTTCAACATCATGCAACCACACCTGGTGATATCTTAATTGCAAAAGATTAATTTAAACATAAACCTGATTGCTTGGATCATTAACTTTTTAACATCAAGGCCTCCATATGTAAAGTTAAACAATATTCAAAAAGAGAACTGTTCCTATACTGTTATTTCAGATACTATTTCCACTAGCACTGGAGCTCCTCAGGGAGCTGTTTTATCACCTGTATTATTTTCCATGTACACTAATGATTGTGCAATTACTCACCAAAGTGATACTCATTCATTGAAATTTGCTGATGACACATCAATTTTAGGATTAATACAAGTAGGAGCAAACTACAGAGAGACAATCCATTGGTTTGTCAGTTGGTGTGAAAACCATTACCTACTTTTAAATGTCAATAAAACAAAAGAAATGATTTCAGGAAAAAGAAAGCATCAATGTCTCCCGTCCCTATAAGAGGCAAAGAGGTTGAGCAAGTAGACACTTTCAAGTATCTTGGTGTCACTTAAGACCGTAAATTAAATTGGAACCCCCATACCATTGCTCTTATGAAACGGTTAAATACTCGTCTGTACTTTTTAAGGAAACTCAATTCATTCTATGTTGATAAGGAAATAATGTGTCTTTTTAAAAAATCAGTCATTGGGAGTATGATCTGTTTCGCTCTGGTCTGTTGGGGAGGATATGCAAATGCATCAATAATATGTAAACAATACAAAATTATCTCCAAATGTAACAAAAATTGCAAACCCAGAGGATATTTCCCCCATCTGGATATGCTATATTTATGTAAATGTCAAAGTAAGATTGTTTCAATTTTAAAAGATGAAAACCATCCTCTTTATAGCCAGTTAAGTTTTTCTAGGAGCTCGGGGAGACAATAGCCTTACAATGTAGACTTCACAGATACAAAAATTTGTTTCTGCCTAGCGCAGTTAAACTCTTGTATAATAGTGATAATAATTATTATTATGATTATTGTTATTATTATTATTATTATTATTATTATTATTATTATTATTATTATTATTATTATTATTATTATTATTATTATTGAGTATTGATATTTGTACAAAAAACTCATGTTATAACTATCTATACTAGTTTTTTTTTTTGCTGCATATACGAACCATCAAATGTGCCTTTAAAGACAAATAAAGTTATATCATATCTTATCTTTATTTTCCAGGTTGTTGACTTGCTATTTTCAAGCCTGTCAAACATGGTATGGAACTTGCCTGTTGCCAAAGCTATCACTTCAGCGGAGTCTAGAAAGACTCAACTCTCTGGGCTTACAAATTCTCCTCTGATGCATTCTAGCACCCTTTTGAACCCTCTAGGTGTCATTCCACTTCCGTCTATGGATATGGATAGCTTGAGCATAGACAGTGTAGTGATTCAGAGTGCAGCCTTTGACCCTGATCGTTGCACAGCCTGCACTGTGGAGAGTGGACACACCTTGGTGCACGGCTCTGGGGGGCGAGGCTATGGGGTGGGCAGCACTGTCATGACCTCAGGATGTTACCAGTGGAAAGTGAGTCCTATTTCAAACTTATGAAAATTTATAGAACAACAAAATATATAAGTATTCTAATTTCTTGTATCCTTTTTATATAAAAAAAAGAAAACTCTAGATCAAGAAAAACAAAAAACAAATTGTATGCCTACTCCAACTCCAACTTTTTTTTTAAAGAGTAGAGGGGGAAGAAAGACTCCTCATATACTGAGAAGACCAATTTTTCTTTCTCTTTCTCTGTCCCTTATGTTTAGTTTTGTGCATTGACTTTGAGTTAGGTTTTGAAAATGTTAGAATCAAAGAGTGATTTGAATTTTTTGTACTCATTCAGTTTCTCATTGTAAGAGAAAATAGAGGAAATGAAGGCACATGTGTTGGAGTGTCCAAGTGGCCTGTGCGAGACTACGCTCACAGATCTACAGGTGACATGTGGCTGTACAGAGCCTACAGTGGAAACCTATACCACAATGGAGAGACAAGCTCCACTCTCTCAGGCTTCACTCAAGGAGATTATATCACTGTTGTCCTAGACATGGACGCAAGAACAATTGCCTTTGCAAAGAATGCTGAGGTGAGTTGATGTAACAAATAATTTATGTGAAACTGAAAAAAACCCAACAAACTATACAGTATTTTGGAAAAAAAAGCAAAATTAAATCGAAAAGATTACTATTACTACTACTTGTTACTATTATTTCTCCAGTAAAGCACTTGTTTTTACATTATTTTTACTTGGAGAATGAGGTGTCAAAACATGCATTTGTCGCCAAGCATGTGACAGAATGCAACGCCTTCTTTTATAAAGTAAATAAGAGTATGTGAAACATTTTTCACATATTTACTTTATTGTTCATTGATTTAGAAATACGCTTATGGGTTCTTGGTTGTTTTGCATCTTAAATTAATTCTGAGGTTATTTATTTTTTTTTACTAAGGAACCAAGACTTGCGTTTGAGGATGTTGATGCTACAGAGTTGTATCCGTGTGTGACATTTTATAGCAGCAGTCCAGGTGAAAAGGTAAGAAATATTTATTTTAAAATAAACCTGTATGTTACACCTGCCAAGAAATATGTAAAATACACTTTGATATCTATTCAGTTTAAAGCTTTAGATTTTTTGATATTCAAATATAAGAATTCCTTATACCAACACATGAAAATTTAACCAATTTAGATAAACTGATTTACGTTGTAATGGTTCTAGCATGACAATTTTAAATCCTCCCTATTCTACCAACGTTCTACCAACAGGAGAAATATATTAGTACTGATGTAAAAGCCAACCTTTGGCAAAATGTACATTGTATATTTTTGTCTGCACAGTGTGAGAAAATCATTGCACACTTTGGAATGTTTATCATTTGTATGAGTACATACCTCATTCAAAGGAACATTTTTTTTACCTTGGGTTTTTACCTTTTCCTAGGTATTACCCAGGATGGGAAGTTCCTCTCTGTGTGTTTTCGTAATATTGGGAAGAATTTTTTTTTCCATACCATAATATGTACACAATAATTCCTGTTGTTTTAAGAAGCTTGTTAACTTTTAAACAGAATGTGTCTGCATTAAAATCCTAAGCACTAAAAGTTTATCTCAAAAGTGATCATTAAAAAAAAAGATTATATAGTGATACATATTTTAATATAAGAAGGGTTTGCTTCTTCAAATTAATTTTTCCACTTAACATTAATATTGCCTTGTTTACATATCAGGTGAAGATTACTGACATGCAGCTACGCGAAAGCCCCAGAGAGCTTCTTACCGGCTCCCCTCTGTGTGCTCCATCTGTCGCAGTGATGGCTGAGGCAACAGTCGAGCTGATCAGGAACCTGCACAAGACTCAGATCTGGGCATCTCCTATTAACGAGCACTTGTCGACCCAGCTGGAAGCATTGCACATCTGGATGTCAGCAACTGCCACAGCTGTAGGACAAGGTGTGTGTTTCACAAATCAGGCTTATTGTAGATTATTCTAGTAATAATACAAAACTCTCAATTGTACTGATTGGATAAAGAATATCAATCAACCTGATTTCATCATTTATTACAAAAACACACATTTTTTTACTTCTTCAAATTAAGATTTTTTCATATGATTCAAAAAGTTTATTTTTCTTAGTTAAAAATTGAATAATATAGCTTTAACCTTTTTGCAACGCTAATATCTGCTCTGAAAACCGTTTTCATAGGGAATAATGGCATTTCAGGTATCACATGCCAAAAAGTTTAAATCACCTGCTACTTTTGATTTGATACAGATGAATTTTTACTTTTCATTTGGGTATAGATTTTTGTTTCCATCAAAGCAAGAACCATCAGGAAAAAACCCTCTATCAATATAAAATTGTCAAATGTCAGTCTTGGGGCCCATCCACAATATAGTCTACATAATGCTGACTGTAGACATTAAGCAACCAACTTAACTCAACTCAACTTGTCTTGTCTCTTCCCCTACAGTCTTCCTTGTAATGGATATCCATTAATTAAGGTGGATCCTTTAGGAGGAGATTAATTTTTATGTTGACTGTAATACACCATTACACCACTTTAGATTGTTGCAAGTTACCATATTTTTCTGTGGACTCTGACGTATCTCACTAACATTGCCAGTTTCATTCTCTGCTGGAAATTTAAGCTTAAGATACTAGGGGGCTTTACCTTGATCTTTAAAGGAAATTGTGTAGAGAACTTTTTGCTCTATTCTGTGAATAACAGTTCTTTTTTCCTACCAAAATTTAAATGCATGCAAAAGAAAATATATTTGAGGCATTGAAAGAAAATTGTATACTTCAACAGTGAGTCAATCATCCAAGACATCTTGCAACTCTAGTAGTGGGCAAAATGAAGATGCAAGTGGAAAGTTAGCTCAGAAAAAACAGGATCCATCTCAACAAAAGCAGGATGAAGGGGAAGAGCCTCCTTCTTCTGAAGGAGAAAAGCTGAGTGGGTCAACCAAAGATTCCAGACAGGAGGAGAAAGGTAGATTGGACTACACCTGTAATTTTCTCTAACAGTGCTGAGGTGGATTTATTTGATGCACTTGCATCCACTGTCTATTTACATTTAAAAATGAATTTCATATTCTTTTTTTAAAGAAAAAAATTAAAGGAAAGAAAAACAAACAGAACAACAGGTTGGCACTGGTATATACCCTATAATTTTAAGTCTTAGAATATAATAAAGTGATGAAAGCCAAGGCCTGAACAAAATTATCTTTTGCAGTACATGTTTGTTAAAGATAAAGTAATAAGAATAGAATGCAGATATAAATTATCAATGGTTTTATCGTAAACAAAACTTTGCATGAATTCTCTTCCAACTGTTGCAGAACATTCCAAAGGTGAAAATAAAAAGAAAGGCACATCTCCAGAAGAAAGAAAAGAAAGGAAAAGCAGCAGAGAGGGAATAATTTCCTTCTATGTCGATGACAGCAAGCTTGAAACAGCATGTTCTCAAGTAAGGCTACTTAAATACACAAACTTTTTGTGGTTGTCATAGTTTTGTACTTTTTTATTGACATATCATATTCTTAGCAATCCTCAATTAGCTTTGGTTTAACGTCATGCAGTAATAGTCTGTCTATATTTCTCACATCTGTTTAAAAAAAAAAGGTGATGTTGTGAAAACCAAAGGTTATAGACTTGAAGCAATGGTGGTCACCTGTGACTATCATTTTGTATACTCAGAGGCTTTGCTTTCCTGGAATTGGAAAAATACAACACCTGAGTCAAAATTATATTTCATTTGGCAACGCTTTTAATCACTTTCATGAGCATGCACATCAAAATTGGGTTTGCGTAGTATATAGCTATAGCATAGCATAATAACACCAAGTAAGTGCCATTCTGCTTTAACATATTCAATCATTTCTTTCCTCAACTTTTTATCCCTAGATGCTTTCAATACATGTGCCATTATTGCTGTAACTAACTTAATATTTTTCTGCCATCTTTTCTAGTTGTCTTCTCTCATGGCAATTTTCAATATCATTACGCTAATTATGAGACTGTCAACTTTTTCTTTCTTCAATACATCATAAAAGTTGCTTGGCTTTTTTAATGTTGATATGAGTGAACGGTTTACATGAACTCTATAAGAGACTGTTTCATATTTTCTATACTGTCTGTGTAAAAAGTTCAAGCCCCCCAAAACAACAACCTTTGTTCTTTATCTAATGCCTTTTATGAATTTATTCATCAAGATTTGGCCATGTTTGGCTGTGATGGGTGGTGTGGATCAAGGGCTCAGAATAGGTGGGCGCTGCATCCACAAAGCTTCAGGCAAGAAGGGTATCATCCTTGGGCTACCTAGAGAAGCATCCATAACAGCTAAGGTTCAGTGGGATGAAGTAAATAGCACCATCAGGTACATGGTTTATAATTTTACATATTTGTAAATAAGTCGACATAGCCTCAAATTAACAAATCACTTGGGCCTGTCTCTGTCTCCCGGCTTCACAACTGTAGTCTAAATGTAGTCTAGCCTTCATTGCAAACTAATTAGAAAATATTAAGATCATTTAATCCCATTGATCATGTAGAACTATGAAAGAGAGGGAAGGGGTAGATCTTACTGCTTCATCTTGTTTTACTTGTGCTCATTTGGTCTCTGTGGCTTCTTTAATTAAGTTACTGAGAGCAATTACCCCTTCTAAAGCAGCACAGGTCCCACCATGTCTCAAATTTTAGTGAGTAATGCTGTCTTCCAAGACAGAAGGACACCAACAACAAGTGCTGTCTGGAAATGAGAGAGAGGAGAACAAAAATCATTAGTTAAATGCCATAAATTATGAGTTTGTATTAGGGAGGGACACTGATTTTCATAAATCATTCCACCTTGCAAGTTTCTCATCATCATCATCATCATCATCAACATCATCATCGTCGTCGTCATCATCATGTCTCTAAATTTCTTTAGAAGTTTTATATCTTCTGTTTTCTGTTGGTCAAAATTTCATTCTCTGTGTATTTAAATATTGTTTCATCATAGTTTGTTGATAAACAAAAATATTTGGTGCAAATTATTAAATTCAAAACCTATTGTGGTTTTGGCTCTAGTCAGGCATTAAATTTTGTTAGGCAGAGCAGCTACAAGCAGAGTATAGTTCGCTGTTGTTATTACTTTATCTTTTTTTACATGCTTTTAGCATTCCTTTATGTTAAATTTACTGTTTTTGCAAGCAATATGGCTGGCAACAGCTATACCAGGCAAGAACTAGTTTAGTGAGTCTTGAAATTGGGCACACATGACTAATAATGGACTAATAATAAGATTTCCTGAAACTAGTAGAATTGTAATATCATGTATATTAATTTGTTATAATTACATAACATAAATAATGCTTCTCATGAAAGTATATCCTCTTTCTCCAGTGATGCTGTATTATCGAGCCTAGACCCAGTAGAGAGTCCTGGTCTAGACATGTCCAATGTTGCAGGGTTTCAGGCTCACCATCTGGATGCCCTGGTCAAACTAGCCTTCCTCAGGGACTCCAGGACCCGCTCTGACAGTACAGGAGGCACCCACGGTCAGCACCAGGGGAATAAAGCTTTTGTGGACCAGCAGAAGTTACGAGACAAAGAGATAGAAGAAGCTTCAAGTAGGTTTTGTGGGGGGATAAGCGGTGTA
Organism: Elysia chlorotica; assembly: GCA_003991915.1. Taxonomy (NCBI): domain Eukaryota; kingdom Metazoa; phylum Mollusca; class Gastropoda; family Plakobranchidae; genus Elysia; species Elysia chlorotica. Next base: position 3,588 of record RQTK01002044.1, on the reverse strand, counting down.
CTTTGGATAGTCCAGTTAAATAAAATTTATGAACTTATTTAGGGTAATTCCATTATAACTGACATGCCCTTCATAAATACTTTTTAACACATTCACTAATCTCAAACAAAACCACAACTCGGTATCACTCAAATTTGTAGGTGGTTTCTTCAAAACGACTACAAGAAAATACAGAAAGTGTACTTGCAGTCAATTTTCCTTCTTTCATTGTTAAGAGAAAGTACAAAAAATATAAATGTTACGGCTTAGAGTTACACCATGATATAGTCAATCATGTTTGAGTTAAAGAAATTATGAATCTTGAACATTTATTATATTGACTTGATTTTTTATTATTTGTTAAAAAAAAAACATTTGTTTAAATACACTGAAATCAAATTTTGTGAAATATCCCATTTTCTCAAGAAAAGTCATTATTTTACATGTAACTAACTTGCCATGCATACACAAATGATGTAGTATATGCGAATTAGAACAAAGTATGATCTAATAGTGAAAAAAAAATGTATGCATTTCAGCTGCACTCCAGTTATCAAAAGAAAGATCTGATCGCCTCATGAGGGAATTAGACAGGGATATAGCAGCAATGCTAGAGGAAGATCTTTCAGGTGCTCCAGACCACAATGCTGACAAGAAAACTGTGCCAGATGAGGGCAGCAGACAAACAGCAGGGGGATCCACATCTGCTGTCACAACTCCCACCCCGGCTTTGCTGGAAGACTGCTCTCAGGATGCTTCCAGAGTGATGATGCGAAGAGCAATAAGAGCTGTGAGTGTGGATTCTGCTGACGACAGTCCCCACATGCCATTTGCTTCCCACCCTGGGCTTCACCCAGTAAGTGCCTCAGAGATGTGTTTGAATTCTGATCTGGATCGATTAACTCAAATAGGGAGTCATGGACAACAACACCAGCAGCAGCAACAACAACAGCAACAGCGACCACAGCAAAAAGAATTTGATCCAACATATGATGTTGTGGCAACAGTTGCTGCTGCCAATCAAAGGAAACCGCAGATTTTGCCTTGTTTGAAACCAGATCCAGAGGGGCAAGGAGCAAGAAGCGCAGAGCTGCTTGCACAGCGTCAACCCACACCGGACTCACAAAATATTTCTTTAGATTTTCCTAGCACGTCCAGTGAAGAAACGGTGCCGCATATGAAAAGAAAACATTCTCTTGTTGAGAAGACCATTGTGGAGGAGGATGGAAAATTGAGAGATGATGAGCAGACTTCTTCTCCTACCCCTACCACCCCTAAATCCCCTGCAGATTCTTCTCCTCTCAGTGTGGAGAGTGTCAACCATGAAAAAGAAATCCACATACTCAAGTTCTCTGCTCTACAGCTGCTCGCTGTTAAGGCCCTTTCTGCTTTGGCTTCCAGTGAGAAGTTTGCCGAGCTTTTGCTGGTGCCCAGGTCCAGCCTCAATGAGAATGTTGAGGACAAACAGCTGCTTGAAACTTTATCATCTTATAGGGATGAGGCGATGAAAGACTCATTCAGGAAGATGATTAAGTTATTTGTCACCAGATCTGTTTACCCGTCACCTTTCAAACGAGCTGTACCTCTGACTGAGATTGAGAGAGCATTCAGCGTCCTGCAAAATTCCATTGTGCAACACATAGCTGAAGACAAGCTGGGCGTCAAGCATTTAGAGGGTATGATTTAAACTCACTTGGGAATAAACTGAAAAATTATGAAAATTATGTAATAAAATCTAATAGTTAACTAATGAAAACAGCCAGCTATACGGATAATGTTTTTTTTTTAATGAACTTTAAATCTGAAATTTTAGTTATAAAATATGGAACGGATTAACACATTACTGTCCACATATAATATACTACATTTGCAGTGCTTGTTATAGATCTAGATCTAGACCTTTCCTCGTTAAATATAAACTTTCTATGCAACTGGGATACACAGCCCAGAAAATTGTATTAAATAAGAGGAATTTTTTTCTCAACATCATATAATTCCTTCAATTTTTTTGAATAGGGATATTATATTGGCTTTGTTTATAACCCCCACGGCCATTTTAAATTCTTGGAATCAATAGAATGTCAAAATCACGATGTACAACGAAAACGGAAATACAGTGTTGCTATTGTTAAAACTAGTAACAAGAAATAGGGAGGAAGTAGAGGGTTCTAGTGTCGATCGTTTGAACCAAAATAAAACCCAAATGAAACCCTCATGAAACATGTACGCATAATTTAAACAATGTTTCTTTTTAGAATCTAATGAGGAATTAACTTTCAAGACATTCTCAAGGCTTTGGCATGTAGCAATAACAGGCATTAAATGATTCACACTTTGTCTAATAGAAGATCATCTGATTTAATTGTCTAGATCTAGATCTAGATTTTCTGCTCTAGATTAAAGTTCGGTAATTGAGGCATAAATCCATCACTGTAGAGTTCAATTTACAAATCATAGATTTATTGGGCTCTCTATGGTTAACTGTATAATTTATCTTTGGCTATCAACAATACCATAAAACAGTCTTATTAACTCTTTCACTACCAGCCTTTTTTCAGGTCTGGCCCAAGGGGGCTAATTTGAGAAGAAGAAAAATGAAGGCGCATGATTTAAAATACTCATAATAAGATTTTCTGTTCATGCTACCCCAATAAATTATATATCAAATGAAAGGGAATAAAATGAACTTTTAGAATATTTTATGTTTGATATACTTTAGTTTTGATTTTGAAAACTATAGCTGTGGAGAAAAGGTAAATAAAAAAAAATGCAAAAATTACATAACACTTTTTCCTCACTAACCTGCTAATTTCTCAGTAACTTGAAGAGTCTGTAATATCATACTCCAGGGTCTTGTAGGATATCCAATTAGAATCAATCACACCAAAAATCTTGTAATTTTATTCAGAAGTTTTTTTTTTACATAATTTTACAAAAAACGAGTTTTCTCTTATTATTCTGACCGAAATGTAAAAAACAACAAACAGCTTGTTTTAATAATATAAAGTAACTATATACAATATGTACAAAGCAAAAAAAATAACTATATGCTATAGACTGAGGAATGGTAGGGGGCAAAGCAAACAGGATGCAGATATGGGTGGTATGGGCATCCTGAGCAATAAAATTTAGTTCTCTTCGGTGCTAATGGCATGCAGCAGTGCACGCACCGCAAATCATTCTTATGTGCCACGATGATGTGCCTTGTGTCATTCATTCTTACTGATGGCACTGCGGATACAGGTATCTGTTGTCTCGCTGGTGTCTGAGGCTATGCAGCAAAATTTTCCTGTGATAATGATGTCAGCTGAAACAACAGAGCACGCTTGAATGTCAGCAGAGTCTTTCTTTTATTTGCTTCAGCAGTCAGCACATGAAGGATGTAGGCATTTGCTTGTGCAACTTAAAACAAAAAGAAGAAAAAAATTTTACAAACCATTTAACTGATATCCTGTAGTGGATACAATAATAGCCTATCAGCTGGTCCATTTTGTCACATCCGTTCATGTTTAGGTTGTAGGTGACAATCACAGATGGGACCACCGTACCCTTTTTTGTTCGAGCGCTGCTGACATCTGCATCTGTTGAAACCAGTACAACCTCTTTTTT
>RQTK01002043.1:0-18992 GCA_003991915.1 Elysia chlorotica | reverse complement strand
TTTGTGTGTGTGTGTTTGAGTATGCAAACTGACTCAAAAATTTAAAGGAAACTGGCATTTTTCTTCAGACTGTTCATGCTACTTCAAGTAATACTGCTACAACTGCTATCACTATTGTCACTACGACTACTACTATTACTACTACTACTACTACTACTACTACTACTACTACTACTACTACTACTACTACTACTACTACTACTACTACTACTACTACTACAACTACTACTAGTACTAGTACTACAAGTACAATATGTACTACTAACACACTACTGCTACTGCTACTTCAGCTTTTCAACTTGCCACTACAAGACAAGAATGACCCATATTTATATCATAACGTTACTCATTTATCAATTAGTTTTTTAAACGGGGGATGGGCTGGCTTAAGCGGTAGCGTATAGAGCATCTGTTTCTGAGATCCACGGCTTGATCCCCAAAAATAAGAACATTTATTTGTTGGTTTTCTTCTACTGCTTGGGTTGGTGTCGGTATAATATGAAAGGCTGGGATCGCAGTCCATGTTTATGTTTGTTAGCACATTGAAATGTCAGACATCATTCTTAGGACTCATCCACAATATAGCCAAGTTACAGACATTCAATGTTTTTAAAATAACAACCAACAGTGCTATTTAACAAAATTTCTATTATTACTACTTACTTCTATCATGCTCTTTGTTTTTCAACCCATGTTTTATATTTATTGATGTGACTTTTTCTCTAACACACATTACGCTTTATACATTATTATTGTCTAATCAAGATATTGCTCATTTCTAAGTGCTGAATTTTTAAATCGCTTGATTATTCGAACTCTTTGTGCTTTTGAGAGAGAAAAAAAGCACTGCCATTGTCTGTTTTGAGTTTTTCACATTTTCTTTTCAATGTTTGCTGGAAATATAATTATGTTTTTCATAAGTATATTTGATTGCCTTACATAAGAAGACTGAAAAACAAACAATTTTAAATGCTTGATGTTTTCACGACATTAAATTGATGAATCGTTTTAACTGTTGTATCATTCTTAATTTGTGTATATGTATATCCACACATGCCCATCTTCTCCTTTTTTTTTTTTTTTTAATAAACAGATATTGATTGGCCAATTTGGAATCTTTATATGTAAATTCATTTGCTCATCATTCACAGATCTCTCATAATAGATTTGATTTTTTGTTTTTTAGACATTTGCAGTGCAATCTGGTTATTAGAATTGTGGTGTTTGTTTTGAACTGAGAGAGAGATTGAGGAAAAAGCTGTTTTGAGTGGCAATATTAGTTAAAAATTGTTTCTAGATTATATGTGCAGTCACATTATTTTTAAAGGAATGGACTATTCAAGTTTTTATATGTAGTTAAACACCTAAATTGGCAAATGGAAAACATTTGATAATAAAAACCTTGCACAAGAATAATCATTCCCGTTATTAAATTATGGATTGAATCAAATGTGAGGCAACCAGAGTGAATCAGGCACAAGTCATTGATAAGTATTGAACTACAGCCCTCTAAACATAGACTACCCTATATTGGCCTTTTTCACCTTCAATTACAAAGAAATATCTCTGGTTTTATAAATGATTTGTAATTTTTTCAACCCCTTTACCTTTAAGTGCTTTTTGGTGCTTCTTGGTCATTGTGCCCTCCTGATTCAGGGTATGCGTACCATATGTTTCCACGTGAAAACGATCTTGTGCCAGTCTGTGGTTTACATGTATCTGGGTCCCATGCTTTTAAGCATGCTACAAATAATTAAAATCACCCACATTCCTACTTGTGTGTGTCTGATTCACACTGGTTGCTTCATAGATACAATTGTGTTGTTGAAAGAACCTTGATATTATGGTTTTAGATTAAAGCTACATGATGTGACTGTCCCAGATTTTTTGTTTTAAAGATAAGTTAAGATTCAATATAAATAAAACACTTTAAAATAATGTACTGCTAATTCAGTCAATTTGATTGTGTAGTGTCATTCCAAACCATAAAATACTAGCAGTTATTTTGAAAGTGGTGGTTATCTATGGTTATAGGACATGATTTTTTTTAAGCTGACAATATCGTAAGGAGAAAAAGAAAGCATGTTAAATGCTTGCAAGTTCGTTCAGCACAAGACCGTTCCTCTATATCATTTTATTTGTTGGTGTGATTTCTTGTGTATTTTTGCTTTACATTTATTTATTTTTTATTTATATGTGGGCAAATGGTACAAAGATTTTATATGTTTAACACAAAAAATGCAATGAATTGTACGGGAAAAAAAAACTGTTTTTTTTTAATGTAAAAATCGAGCTTGCTTTTTCTATGGGATGTGATTAGAAGTGGGAGTTTTGAGTTTAGTAGCCTGATATGGTGATTGGATTGAACAACAAAAAATGGGAGAAAAATAAATTTAAGCAGTAATTAACAGAAATGTATTACATTTTTAATTATAGTGGCTGGTAATCTTTTAAAATAGATATAGTTTAAAATAGTATAAAAGAATTACTATGCAAGACAATTGTTAATTTTTTTTAAAGCTACAAGAAAAAAAAATGCTTACATGTGTCGACTGACTCGACTCACAATCTCCGTATTTTCTGAGCAAAGGGAACTATTTACCTATTGCAAGTCCAGAACTGATGAAGCTGAAAACAAAAGAAAAAGAAAAGGTATATGCACTGACAAAAACTGACGTAGGATCATTTAGTTTTGGAGAGACTTTCAAATTATCTATACCATAGAGATTAAATTTACGATTAACATAGTGGGGGGTATGTTTTTGAAGATGTTGGTAACTTGATGTACTAGACTTGGGGCTCTTCGGTAGAGAGTTTGTCAGACTGATATGCCTGGGCTGATCTGTGAACTATTTTAGAAGGGTGTTTATGTCCTCTATTCTGGGGATCGTGCGGGAGGCGCAGTGTCCCTGGGGTAGAACATTGGCTTCCGACGCAAAAGGTTAGTGATTCGACCCTGGCGAATCTGCTCCCTACTGGTTGGGTCGGTGTCAGTTTAATGTGATCGACTGAGACAGGAGTCATGGTATCTCCGCCCCGTCTCGTGTGTGGCAGCACATGAAATTGTCAGACGTGAGTCTTGGGGCCCGTTCTCAGTATAGTCTATATAGAGATGATATTGGACGTTGAACAACTCGACTACAACTACAACTGGGGATCGTGCGTAGACATTGGAGATTCTTTCAACAGAGAATAATGTGTTCAATTACTAAGTCCCGTGTAATTTGGTTTGGTTTAAATTGAACACATGACTATTGTTTTGTGGATACTGAAGTACAATAACCTTCATAGTTTTAAAGTGGATTGAATGGCAACTGTTTTGAAATATTTAATGATACAATAGATATGTTTTGGTACCCTAGTTATCTTACTTATCTTACATTGCGTTTATTAAATATGATGTCCTTAAAGTATTAGTCTCATGCACTCAATAATTATTGTGTTTTTTAAACAATAAAATACTTGGAAAATGTCTTGACTTAAAAGTACATGTATACATGATAAAATAATATTATAAATTTAAAATGAAAACTCCAATATAAGACCCTGCTTTGAGTTAAGATTGATAAAGGAGAAGCACAAAATTGAAACTAATTGCAATAACTGTTATATATTTACAAATATTAAAAGTAAATTATGAGACAACAACAACCAGCCATATAATTGCATGGATTAAGAATTACTTCGTACACCTTGTTTATGTATCATACCAGCTTTAAAGGCTTGTAAGTCTCTTGCATTTGTATATTTTCAAGAAAGTATGGTTATGTTACCAACTAATTTAGAAAATACAAGTTAAGTATTGGTCATTTGCAATGATCAATGCAAAGGTAATATATAATTTGTAATAATAGTGCATATGTGAGAAGAAGAAGAAGAAGAAGAAGAAGAAGAAGAAGAAGAGGGGAAATTTATAATAAAAATTATAAAATTATTATTATTAAAAATACTACTGCTGCTGCTCCTACTACCTACTACTACTACTATTGCTGCTGCTGCTGCTGCTGTTGCTACTACATGATGATGATGATGATGATGATCTGCTACTACTACTACTACTACTACTACTACTACTACTACTACTACTACTACTACTACTAGGCCTACTACTACTACTACTACAACTTCTACTACTACTACTACTACTACTACTTCTATAGAAAGGTCCTATACGACAACGAGTCCCAACACTAACATCATGGTTTGGTTTATTGTTTTAAATTTTAATATCATCATTTTACACTCAGTCAGTCAGTCAGAGTTCCTTCTCTTTCCGGAGGTTGGATTCCATGGTCTTCCATCTTTCTCGTTCTCGCGCAAATCTGCAGCACTCATTGATTTTCATTCCAGTGGAGTTCTACACGTTCTTAACCCAGCTTATCCGCCTCCTTCCTCTACCCCTTGTACCTTCCACCATACCCTCTACGGTCTTCTGCTGCAATGAACTGTGCCTTCTTACATGTCCGTAATATTTAACTTTTCGCCCTTTCACTGTTTTGATGAGCTGTTTTTGCTTGATATTTACCCTCTATAGTATCTCAAGGTTTGTGTTCTTTTCTTTCAAGAGGTTCTTGTTATTCTTCTATCAATCCACATCTCTAAAGCATCTATTCTTCTTTCAGTATCTGCAGTCAGTTCCAAGTTTCACATCCATACATAACTGTATGTATTTTACACTGCATGTGCTGTATTATGGACGAGCCCTTAGACGTATGACAATTTTATGTGCTTACACACAGAGACAAATCGGGGACACTAGGATTTCTGTTTCAGCCGGTTATAACCATGGGATTTCAGCTCCCCAAAACAGTCAGGTTCGGGTTCGAGTTTGTCCTCTGTCTCAATGATTGGATACACATTTTGGTATGCCTATAAATGGTGCTTGTTTTACAGAATGAAAACAAAACAAAACAACACAAGGGAGTGCAATGTATCTCACATGGCAGAGCAAAGCAGCTTCTATTCAGAGATCGCTGATTCTATTCTTTGAGCGGGCTGCATTATTACATACTGGTTGGGTAAATTAAGTGTAACCGGCCAAGTCTTGTGTATCATGCTCTGCACAAATGAGGGAGGCGCGGTAGCCCTGGGGTAGAATATCGGGTTCCGACCCAGGATGTCCGTGGTTCGAGCCCTGGCGATTTCGTCGCCTACTGGTTGGGTTGGTGTCACTTTAATGTGATCGGCTGAGACATGAGTCATGGTATCCCCGCCCTGTCTCGGGTCTGGCAGCACATAGGCCTACAATTGTCAGACGTCAGTCTTGTGGTTCCGTCCACAATGTAGTCTATATAGTGCTGATGTTGGACGTTAAAACCAACTCAACTCAACAACTGTACAGATGACAGGTGAGTGAAAAAAAAATGATTGCATTCTTTGATCTTCAACCCAAATACATATATGCCTCCCATATGCCTATCCCAGTAGATCTACCGGTGATGGAACAATAAACCGACGGGTCAAAGTTATAACATAAAATGAGAGAAAAACAAACGGATTAGCGATGTCTGGTACAAATCAAGAGGGGTGAGAAGAGGATGAGAGTAAGTGTCAGTTAAATTAGAGGAGGGAGAAAAGGATAGAGAGGCAGCAGCATAAACAAGTACAAATAATCCATTGTCAAAATATTGCGACAAGTGCGGTAGAGACTGCGTGCACAGACAGCTGCTGCCAGCTACACCCAAAGTTCCCAGTGCGCAACGTTGAACCGAGACTGAAGGATGGATGCCAACTAGTGAAGCTGAAGTTTATAAACGAGAGAGTAGACAATACAATACTGGAGAGCTCCAGAGATGTAACAAAAAAAATAAATCGCACAAAAAGCAACAAACGAACCAAAAACTCATCACATGTTAGAGCTCGAACCTCCGATGCAGGAGGGCGGGTTCGACATCCCCTGTAGCCCTCCCCACTGATTAGGTCAGTGTCAGTATACTACAAGACATTGAGCAGATATGTCCAGATGAAACAAAAGGATGGCATTCCAGAGAATCACTCCTTTGGATACCAGAAAACTCGACAGGTCTTCACAGAAGAACAGGAGCGTGAGCTTCTTGAATACTTGATTGCTGCCTCCAAAATTTTTCATGGGCTTACAATGGAAGAACTGCACGAGTTGGCCTACGAGTTGGCAGTCTCGAACAATGCAACAATGCCTGAGACATGGGGAAAAAACCAAACCAGGCTGGATTGGAATGGTCCCGTGATTTCATGAACCGCCACCAAGATATTACCTTGAGGTCCCCAGAGGCACCCTCACTGCAACGAATGTCTTCATTCATAAACACAATGTGAATGTTTTCTATGACAATCTAGAAGAAGTAATGAAACAAGGTTTTACTCCACTGAATATCTGGAATGTTGACGAGACTGGTGTTATCACTGTGCAAGCACCCACAAAGCAGATTGCCAAAAAGGAGAGCGGCGTGTTGGGGTTGTCGTCGCACAAGAGCGAGGTACCCTTGTGACAGTTTGCTGTGGCATCAATGCGTCAGGCAACCATATTCCTCCGTTTTTGGTTTTCCCGAGGGTTAATGTGCAAGACCATTGGAGAGAGAAGCTTCCCCCTGGCAGCGTAATGGTAGGTCACCTAAAGGCAACAGGCTGGATGACGCGTGAGAATTTTTTAACATCCTTATAACGCTTTGTCAAGTTTACCAAACCTACCGAAGAATCGCCTGTTCTCCTTTTACTGGACAATCACCAATCGCATATTTCACTCGAAGCAATCCTTTTTTTGCAGGCAACACCATGTTACAATACTAAGCTTTTCTCCGCATTGTTCATATGAACTACAACCTCGTGACAAAACGGTCTATGGCCCATTTAAGACATGTTGCAACCAGGCTTCAGACAGGTGGTGCCACGATGTCACCAAAAGAGGCAAACCAATGTCAATACACGTACTGGCCGTCAATTGTCAACTGTGGATTTACCCGTGCATTCATTAAAAAAAACATTCTCTCTGGATTTATAGCCACAGGAATCTATCCATTTGACAGAAACATCATTCCCGAGGATAGATTTCTACCATCGTTTACAACGGATCTTCCTCTGGTTCCAACAGCACCTGTGACATCGTTTACAGCAGTCGGGATATCGTCAACAGCATCTGGGACAACAAGCATAGCACCTGGGACTGAGTCTGAGACAACATCAACATCAGCCTCACCTGCAACACCAACAACACCAGTAGTGCCAGAGAAGACATCAAAAGCATTAGTGTCACCGTTTGCCCTGAGACCATTTGGCAAAGCTCAGCCCCGAAAACAAACAAAATGAAAAGCAATGTCATTGGCCCTTACACTTCATCTCCAATGAAGAAACAATTAGAAGAAAAACAGACCAAAAAGAACAAGATCTATGTATAACACTGTGCAGTTCCCTCAGCGTCAGTTGAAATCTACATGTGAAAAATGTCAGTCAAAGTGATTTTGTGACTTTTAGCCCCACGTTCCCCTACTTAACGAGCCTCTTAATTATAAGGAAGTGAAACTTAAAGACTATATCACACATTTATTCAAAAGAAAAATTAATACATCAGCTGACAAAAATGCTATAAGACTGATGATTAAAGGCCAACCGTTAGTATTAGAAAGACTTGTGGTGCCAAGAAAACAACCCTCTAAAGTACTCGTAGTTTCCCCATTGAGGAGAAAAAAAGAGCTTAAATCAAAAAGAAAAGATGCGTGAAAATATTTCTGGAAGCACAGACTCAGACATCACACTGCAAAAGGTGTCTGAGCTGAACTTCTCCTGAAGCCTGAAGCAAAGCTATAAAAGAAATTATGAGCATTACATACTACCGATTCAGGCTTCAGACTACATTTCTGAAGTCGATAGGAACAGAACTGCCCAATGAACATGCAGTAAGGGTTGTCCAGGAAGACATTTCGTCACAAAATATCCACATAAAGTTAAAAACATTTCAAGATAGCGAAAGTGGTGAAAAGTCTGATAGACATGTTGGATAAGTTAAAGACTTAAACCAAAATTCTTAAAATCTCTTTTTAGCTAGAGAAAAACGGAAAAGCTGGAGTTTTAGACTGGTATGATAACACAATCCCCAAAGATGAAATTTGGATAAAAATAGGTGTCCATGGTAAAAGCAGTTTCAAAATCTCACTGCATTTATGTAAAGAAAGAAAAAAACGAATTCAAAATCGAACCTTGTTATGATTGCAATGGCCAAAGTCCCTGATACAACAAAGAATATTGAAACGCTAATGGATGATGTGAGGCCACAAATCGAGTGGCTCAATGAAAAGGGCTTTTTGTTTTTGGGTAGTATTGGTTTCTTTCTTAATTAGACAGCATATCTGATCAGTCAGATACTACTCGTTCTTGTGGTGTCAAACAGATACACGAAACGATGCAACTCCAGGAAAAGGAAATAATTACAGAAAGATCAATGCAGTCTCTCGAGAAAAAATGTAACAACAAGTTTTTTACTAAGTGGTGGGGACATAAAAATGCAGTTCTTTAATGTCATACACCAACCCATGCCAGATATCCATCATGTGTCCCCTCCATATCTGCATATATAAGGCATCACAAATTTCTGGAGCATGATTCTGTATAGATTGATGACAAATAGCAGAGGAAAGGGCCAAACTGTCGAATGCCACATTTGCATGACAAATATGGACAACAGTGGGAAGAAGCTATGCGGCTTTGCCTCTTATTGAAGAGAAGCAGTGTGTAAAAACTTTTTCTGTGACGGAGGGACCCACAGAAAAGAAAAAAAGAAAGTTTGAAAAGAATCTCTTGAATGTAAAATATAAGCTGCTAAAGAGGACCAGTTAGGAAAGCTCTACAGTCAGTATTAGACAGACACAATATAGATAAACAAGCTTATGGGCAAATTCTGCAATCTTCAAGACGTTCTTGATGTATTTATTCGACTTGTCGAGAAGAAGGAACCAGTTGTACGAGCGTACTCCTGGTGTATGGACACACCAGTCACAACAATGACAACATGGCCTCTCTATCGGTAGTGTACATGACATTTCCTCTGCTAAACAAAGGCTATACAATTTACATGGACAATTGGTACAGTAAAGTAAGACTGTATCTGTATCTGTTACAGAAAAAAACCGCTGGCCTGCAGGGACCGTTTGCTTAGCAAGAGACCTCCATCAGCAAATTGTAGCCTCCCAGCCACCAGAAAACTCATCGTCTTTGTCTTTGATAGGTGATGAAATAATCAATCATAATGCAACCAAATATCTCATTCTCAGCATTAAAGTGGTGTATGCTATCAACAAGTCATGGTCACGAGGCACTAGCAGTGCCAAATAGAAGATGTGATGGAAACATAAAGCGCCCAAAGATCTTAGCTGATAAAACTGATCAGCTTCTGCAACCTTACGGCTGTGGTAGAAAGTCCAAGAAATGCTTTTCTGTTAGCTAGGAAAAATGGCTACAACAAACCATTACTGAACTTCATTGATGGAACAACACCACAAGCACCTGAAGCAACTGACGATGAAGTCAAGTGTACTGAGAGGCATTTTCCTGCTCCTATTCCCCCCTCTGAAAACAAAGCATGTATACCCTAGCAGAATATGTGGTGTGCTATAAGAGAGGCATCCTGAGAAAAGAGACAAGAAACCACTGCCCTGATTGTCCCTTGAAGCCTGCACTATAACACCAAGATTGACAGGGATTACCATACACGGATGATATACTGGATGTGACTGGTTAGTGATTGTAATGACTAAACAATTTACAATTTCCTGTTCTAAGTTGAATTTGCGTACTAAAGCGTTTTTTGTTGGTGCTGAGCACATTTTTTTCATTTTTTAGTTCAAAATTTGTTTAAAGTTTGATATCATTTTGAAAAAATCTATATTCAATGCTTAGAGCACCACGAAGTGTAAACAACTGCGCATACGCTAGTTTGTGATTTCAAGAAAGTTAAAATATTTCAAACTGGCCGCTTTCTTTTTCCATCTCATAATTTCTTAATGACTCTCCTTAAATCTAGTATCATTTTACAGGCTTTTAATATTAAGATGGAACCTTTAAGATCTACCATCCATACACTTGGAGCAAAATTCAATTGCTTTGAAGATTTTGATTTTGCTTTAAAACATTACTCAAATGCCCATTTCACACAATTTAGCATTATAGTGAATACGGAACGAATTTCAGATGGGGATCCTCTCCAGCCAATCTTTCGGTAAGTCAGATTCAATTTTAAATATTAATTTTGATTAAACATGTCGAAGTTAGTTAATATGGAGTCTGAAGAGGAATTCGGCAGCTAAAACGGGATATCTCAAGTATCGTTTCTCAGCCTGTGGTTGAGTATTTTGAGACCAACTGGTGGTCGAAGCTTCACTTGTGGGCTGCACGTTGCAATATATTTGTTCTTCGATTTCATGCCAATACAACTAATACAATCGAGTTACCACTCCAAAATCAAAAAGATAACCAATGAGAAATTATCACTTTCAAATGTTCTGGCTGCCTTGGTTAATTTTAATAAGGAAAAAATAAATGATCAGCGTCGCAAAAATCTGATAAGTTCTAATAACCTCTTTGTTGACCATAGTCAATCTTTAACCAGGTTCAGTGGTCAAGTTGTCAAACAAGAGTTGACTTTGTCAGATATTGGGTACACTGTAGTGGAGAGTGATTCTGTTGATGGAGGTTACACCTTCTCTTATAGAAACAGAATTTATTGCACCACCACATCATGTACGTGTAGCACCTTTGCACATTTTCGTGTGCCTTATCGACAAATCATTGTCACAAGAAGGTATGAAGGTTTGACATTGTTTCAAGAAGATCTTGTGCCTGATCGTTTTAAAAGATCAAGAGTAGCTGTGCAGGCGTCTTTTTCCCTTCCCAACTCTGACCTGCCTGTGCGCACAATTCACTGAGTGCCATATTCTTTGCAGAGTGTGGAGGGTTGTTACAGAAGAGCCAAAACTGTATGGACAGAATTGCTAGTCAATTATCTATTCTTGGCGCAGCAGAATTTCAGGACAGATTGCAGCAGTTGGAAGACTTAATTGGAACTCTGTCTGAACGTTTAGCTTCTTCATCTCTCCATCTCCTGTTCCTGACATAGAACCTCAACTTGTTTGCACCATTGGCCTTGACTCAAATGTTATTGATTATCCAACCACAGCTTCAGATCCCTAGCTTGTGTCTGCTACTCTTGTTGCTTGTGCTGATATCAGTGCATTTCATTTAGAAGATGAGAATCTTCCCTGTCCTGCTTTCCCACCTCCTGTTTCTATTTCTCAGATGTCTGTATACTCCTCTCCTATAATATCTGAGTCTCAGCAACAGGTTATTCCTTCCAAGTTCTCCCAAGTTCAGAGACCTATATCTGCTACTCCTGTTCCTTGTGCCTACGTCATCAGTTCATTTCGTTTTAAAGGTAAGATTCTTCCCTGTCCTGTTTCCCCACTTCCTGTTTCTATTTCTCAGGTGTCCGTATACTCCTCTCCTATTACATCTGAGTCTCAGCGACAGGTTATTCCTTCCAGTTTGTCGGAAAGTTCTTCCAGCTGGCTAACCATGACACGCTTGTTGAAACCTTGGGGTCGTCCCAGCCATAAGCAACAGTTCAGTCGATCATACCAGGCACGTATGAAGAGGCGCAAAGCAGTCCCAAAGTTTTATTCATACTTTTCTGAGAGTCAAAAAGTTTGTATGTCTATTGAGGCTGTATCCTGCCATAATAAGATTCCTCTTGGTATGATTATGTTGGAAGACCTAAAAGATGTAAAATCTTTTGGTGACCTTGTTTTGGACGATCGAGTGGATGTGTACATTTTTATTTGAAGAATGTGCAAAAAATGTTCATAATATGCATTTATGCTTCATTTTTTATTTTCTTAGCCATGTATATATTTGATACCTCTTTATTATATAAAATGCTTAAAGAATTTAAAATTTCATATATGACCTAATATATCTTTGTTTAAAAAATCCATGAATTTGTCACATTAAAATTAGCGATAGCCAAATTCAATTTTTTTATGATCTATATTTTTGTTCCTTTTTATATAAGTGTTGCATTGCTATTCTTTATTACAGAGCTTAAAATTACATGTAATATAGAGCATGCCACTCGTAGTGATGAAGATGCCTTTAAATTTTTGGGTAGCAAAAGGGCAAACCAAAGCATTGTGGGCTCTGGCAGGGAGCAAATGACTGTAAACTGATGTGGTGCTGCTACTGGGAAGATGCTGCCGCCTTATGTTGTGTACAAGGGAGTGAACCTCTACAAAGACTGGATAGTGGATGGGCCGAAAGATGACGCATAATGTAACCAGCACCAACGGGTGAACGGAGGGGGAACTCTTCCTTGACTGGTTTGAGAAAATTTTTCTGAAGAAAACAGAAGATGTTAAGGACAAGCAAGGAGTGCTACTTCGCCTTCCTGCTCACCTGACGCACTTTCTTCAGCCATTGGATCGCGCTGTCTTCCGCCCTGTGAAAATCAAGTGGCAATCAATGCTGTTGAAGTTTGCCAGAACCCACAAAGGTCCAGTGGGGAAAAAGATGTTCCCAAAAATGCTGAAACAACTGTGGATCTGGTGCACATGATCTGTACCTACACCAACACATATGCTGCGGAGTTCGGCCCTACTATCCCGTCCATGTATAAACACTGGAAGGATATAACGAAAGCAGAGTTTTATGTATTCCTGGGATTTATGATTTATCATGGGCTGAAACCCACATCTGGTATGCACATGGTTTGGTCAACAAAGTCGTTGTACCATGGTGATTGGTCCAGAGGGTTTTTGTCAAAGAAAAGGTATTGCCAAAAGGATGGTGAGAAATAAGGGAAGGTATTCTTTGAGACAATAATTATATAAGAGATAAGCCAACCAAATGGGGAATGAAACTTTGGGTTTTAGCGGAATCAAAAACGGGTTACACAATATATGATTTTGGAGTTAACCTTGGGAAACAAGAAAATTCTTCTCCCTTTGGTTTAGCTTATGATGTTGTTATGCGACTTGCAAAATCAGTAACCAAGCAGAGTTATTGTTTGTTTTTGATAATTTTTACACAAATTTTCAATTACTAAAAGATCTCTTGAAGCTTGGCATTTGTGCTTGTGGGATGTTAAGTCTAATCGGAAAGGATTTCCAAATGTTTTAAAAGATATTAAGAGTTATGAAAAGAACTCTGAAAGAGGTGATATGCGTTGGGTCAGAGATGAGGACATTTTAGCTTTACAATGGAGAGAAGCTTGGCATTTGTGCTTGTGGGACTGTTAAGTCTAATCGGAAAGGATTTCCAAATGCTTTAAAAGATATTAAGAGTTATGAAAAGAATTCCGAAAGAGGTGATATGCGTTGGGTCAGAGATGAGGACATTTTAGCTTTACAATGGAGAGACATAAAACAGTTTCTTTTTTATCAAACTTCCATTCAGCTAAGGGATATTCATTTGTTACTAAGGAGAAGCAAAGTTCATGGGGAGTACAGAAAACTTATTGTGCGTCAACCATCTTGTTAATTATATGGGAGGGGTGGATAAAAGTGATCAGATGATTAAAAAATACAATTCTTTACATCAGTCTATAAAATATTGGAAAACTTTATTTTTTCATTTTATTGATATTGCTCGACTTAACTCCTACGTTTTATTTCAAAAGTGGCGAGAACTAAATATTGAAATTGAAGAAAAGAAAAGACCTAAGAGTTATGGACAGCGAGAATTTACAGAAGAACTTTTGAGAAATTTAAAAGGGTTTGAAGAATACGATGATGTACCTCTTTCAGACAGAGTGAAACGACCCGTGTCTCACAGCATCATACCAGTAAGAAGCAGTAAAAAGCGTAATTGTAAATTGTGTTACAAAAGATTTAAAATCCAAAGAAAAGTAAAGACCAAATGTGCAACTTGTGATACTCTCCTTTGCTTTCAGAAAGAAGATACCAATTGTCTGATTGAGTTTCACTAAACTTTGAATTTCCCCCCTCTAATATTATGTTTTAATTTAGAAGGATTATGGGTAATTTTTTTTTAAATCTTAGTGTACAAATGTATTTTTTTCGTTATGTTTTCCAATTTTGTGTAATAAAAATTAAAAACAGTGCAACGGTAAACACCTGTTTTAGCTTTATTATATAATATGAGTCTGATAAGTCAAGGTCAAACAATTGGTCTGTTTTGAACTTTTTTTTCTTTTTTTTGTGTGGCTATATTAATGCTTTCATTTCTCTACTTTTGTAATATAAATACGATATCACTCCTTCTATATTTGCTTTTTAGTATCAGACTGTTTTATTTTTGTTTCTAAATGAATATCCGTCCTTTTTAAGTACTTTTTAATTTTTCTGCAAAATTCGGTTATTTCCCCTTTTTATAGAGGGATTTTTTTTCAATTTGTAAAAATACAAATTTTGATGATTTGTGTCTGAACTTTTCATGTTTTGCCTAAATGGTTGTATTTTGTAATGAATAAAGTTTGAAAAATATATGTTTGTTTATTTTGGGTCTTTTTTTTACTTCATTGAATGTTGCAGGCTATCCTTCAAAGTCAAACAATACATGCCTGCTAAGCCAACAAAATGGGGGATAAAGGTCTGGACCGTTGCCGACAATCGCCTTGGCTACTGTCTCGGATACGACATATATACGGGAAAGGCCAGCAGGAGAGACCCCCGTCGCCCTCTCGATTTTGTGGTAGTCGATAGCCTGTGCAGGCCTCACTACCACCAGGGCCACCATGTCTACATGGACCGGTTTTTCAACTCCGTGGATCTGGCAGAGCACTAACTCCACAACAATACATACTCCTGCGGCACCATCATGGCAAACAGGCGAGGTTTGCCTGCAGTCGTCAGGGGCAAGCTGAGAACAAGAGGCGACCTGGTTCAACGCCAGAAAAACAACCTAGTCGCCACCGCCTACCATGACAAGAGTTGTCCTCCAACCAGGTGACGGGAGCTGCTCCTGATGGACTTCCACACCCCCTTGCCGATTACAATCGCTACATGGGGTGAGTGGACATACTCGACCAGCAGCAGTCCTACTACCCGGTTGGTCGCGTCGGAAAAAATGGTGGCGCTACATCATCTGGCATCTAATTAGTGCCTCCATATTTAATGCGTTTCTGATATGGAAACATTCCAAACATTCCTATGACATTCCGAAGTCGTACGACCACATGATTTTTTATCCGATGTTGCAGATAGCCTACTAAACGGCTTCTGCTCAAGGAAGCTGCCAGGCAGGAAGGCCACGAACCAGCAAACGGTGCGGCCAGAGACCGTTAGGCACCATATGATTGAAAAGATCAATGGGAGAAAAAAAGAATGCATTATGTGCATAATGTAGGGCAAGAAAACCCCTAAAGGATACCCTATAGAGACACCTTATTGCAAATTTCGTGACGTGCCTTGTGCAAAAAAGTGTGCTTCGGTAGATACCATGACATTGGTATACTAATTAACGACATTTCAATCTGGTGCTAACATTCCTGCCTGGAAAATAGTGTGCTTTGTGAACCATTTCCTTTCCAAGCTATGGGATCACAAAACAGTTAGTGTGTGTCTCGGCTTCTCTAAGTAAGCAGAGTTGTGGAGTGGCGCTCGTTCTGTTCCGAAGTAACAGACGAGTGGTACAGCGAGCAAGCGCCAATGGGGGGCCCAGACGTTGTGGAGATCGACGAGACACTGATTACTCGACGTAAGTACAACAGAGGCCGTCTCCCCACTCAAATCTGGCTGTTGGGTGGTGTTATGTTAGGGAAACATGATATGTAAAATACGATACAAAATAAAGAGTTATCGTTCATGGGCATAACTACAGGTATTATAAATTGTTTCCCTTGGTTTTGGTAATAAGTCTAGTAAATTATTTCCCCTACATGACAACTCCCCGAGTTGGTGACGCCTACACACGCTTCGTCTCCGATTTTTCTCCACCCGGAGTTAAATCAAGAATTTTAACCCAGAGTTTTAACCAGGCCGATCAACGTCTCGTTTTGTTCACTGTCCTTCTAAGGACTAAACAACGAGAAAAGCGTGTTGTGATTAGCATTAGCAATTTGGTCGATCAACGTCTTGCTCCGTTTGCTGTCCTTTTCAGGACAAAACGACAGAAAGTCAAACGCATTCATCTCTGTCCGATCAACAGCTCGTGTTGTTTGCTGTCCTTCTAAGGACAAAACGCCGAGCAAGCGTGAGCCGAGCACTCTAACTCAGAAGCCATGTCTCGCTCACAGTCACAGTCCCAAGATGAGCTGATCCGACTCTTACGGGAGCAGATGAGCCAGCAACAGCAGCAGATGGAAGCCCTCCTAGCTCTAGTTCAACAGAGCAAACCTGCTGTAACAAACACAAAATTTGGCGAGTTCGACCCCTCGATAGAGCTATGGTCGGACTACTGGGCCCGCTTTGAAACTTTTGCAAAAGCGAACGCTATTCCTGACGAGAGGCGAGCGGAGATTTTTCTCACCAACCAGTCAAACTCTATCTACAAGTTGGTGAAGAACTTGGCCCAGCAGCAGACGCCACCGAGAGACGTCAACAACCTCACGATGGCAGAGATTGAGACCTACATGGCGGACCAGTTCAACCCGAAACGTTTCGTGGTGAGGGAGCGTTTTAAGTTTTGGACAAACACAGAGCGGAAACCAGGGGAGACAGTGCACGAGTTGGCAGTGCGTATCCGGCAAGAAGCTGCCACCTGCGACTTCGCCTCCATCAGCGATCCCCTGGACGAAGCCATGAGGACGCGATTTGTGTGCTCAATACACAATGAGAGCACATTAAAAGCTCTGTTCAAGATTAAAAATGACGAGCTTACCTTCACCCGCGCAATAGAAATCGCAGCAGAGGCAGAGGAGGCAACCAGGGTGGCCAAAGAACACAGCTGCAGCAGTTGTGATGGAGCTCATACACCCGAGAGCTGCCAGTTTGCTACTGCCATATGTCGTTTCGGCAACATCAAGGGGCAAATCTTCACCTGAACATAATCGGCCGGGAGACGTGTAGGAACCTGGGTCTATCACTAGACCAGCTGCTGTTCAGTGATATGAGAAAGGTATTTGAAGACATCCAGCCAGACGCGACCCTGCAGAGCTCATGTCAGCAGCTGTGCAGAGGGTTTCCAGATCTCTTCAAGGAGGAATTGAGAACGTTGAAAGGTGGGATCGAGTGAGTGTCCAAACGAAATTTTTTAGTGCCTCTCACCGGTGACGTCGCGGAGAACCGCACTAAGGAAACCCTCTTACCCCTTATCACCAAGTACATCCTTCCTGGTACCATTATTTACAGCAACGTTTTTTGCCCTTACCACAATATAAAGACCCTTGGTTACATGCAATGTGTTGTTAACCACAGTAAAAACTTTGCAGATCCAGAGCACAACAACATCCATACCCAGAATATAGAGCGCCTCTGGAAGGACGTCAAATCCTGGGTCAAGCTACCAGGTATAGGCCCTTCCAGTGTGACATCACGCATTGTTATTTTGGTTGCCATCCGCCATATTTGATCAGTTGATCGGATCTACCACTCTAGTCACTATACACCAGCATCTACACTCACAACAGAATAGTGCCAAGTTTTTGTGCTATTATTGGCTGTTCAAATGACCACAATAGTGGAAAAAGTTTTTTCTCAATACCTGCTGTAAGGATTAGCGTGGGAAAAGCGACAAAAGAGCTTCTAAAAAGAAGAAGGCGAATGTGGCTGAAGGCAAAATATAGGAAGGTCCTAAAACACAGTGAAATCTTACCACCGTGTCTGCTCTGATCACTTTATTTCATGTGAGTTAACTTAACCTTTGATTACAAAAAGAAAATTATTGTATTGTCCGCTGTTATCTATAAAATACCGATTTATTGAAATATAGGAATGGAATTTAGGATAGAAAGTGACTCCTTTTTATCATTAGCTACATGTAGATCTAGAAATCTATGACCAGGGTTTGTTGATCATATCCACCGTCATTTAGATCTAGATGGATCTTAACTCTTTCCTTATTTAATGTTTCCAAGATCTAAAGAAAGATTAATACTAATTACTATGTTAAGTAGGCCTAAAATAATCGCAATACACAACATGTATGCCCATTATTTAGATGAAAGCACTGCAACACAGTGTCTACAGTAAAATTTAGACAAAACACAATATTATGCAAATAGACTCAACCCTCCATACCAGTATACTGAAGATCTATGTTAAGGTTTATGTTGCTCAATTTACCTCCCTCTATTCCCAACATAATGAAGCTATGCATTTATTGTAAAGTGATTATGACTACGAAATCACAAATGGATTGATTGAAGATTTAAAATCATGGAAGCAATCTCAAATATTCCAACAAGTATCCTAACACTGTTAATAGATGTATCAGCATATATAAATCCACAACATATAAACTAATGTTGAAATGTTTATCTACAGGTCAACTAGCATATGCACAATATGAGACAGATCCTGTCTGGATCCCCTCCGTCAAGATGGGACATAAAATGAGGAGAAATGTGGCTGCTGCTTCTTCAAAACATTACCGGCCTTAGAGCCGAAAAAAGAGGAAGAAAGACGTTGAAGCGGCCACCTCCCTTTTGGAACGTAATGACTCTGTAATAGCCTAGCCTGTGCTTCTTATCACTTGGGCCTATAACATTTCGTGGCAAAATGGAACAGCCTTCTTACTTGCCCAACCTTTTTCAGATTTTGTGCCATAGACTACAACAGTCATTTTCAATCTTGTTTATTCCACTAGAGTATAATTTATGCTTAATTAGCTCATATATTTTTTTCCAGGATTGATAGTTCCTACCGCACCCACCAACTCACCATTTTTTTTTTATATTTCAATTTATCAAAGCAATCGTTCACTTTTTAGTCAAACACTGATAACCTTTTTTTTGTCTTTTCACACACCCTCTGGCTCTCTTCCTTTGTACCTCTTTCACTTTCTCTCCCTTTCCTTCTCTGATTTTACCTCTTCCCCTTCCATCTCCTTTTTATTATCTAGATTTTGCAACTGTTTAG
>RQTK01002042.1:7557-19099 GCA_003991915.1 Elysia chlorotica | reverse complement strand
TCTCTCTCTCTCTCTCTCTCTCTGTGTGATCCCTGCCCCGCCTCATTTTGAGGATGTGCTTTTGTTTGCCAGTGCAATCAAGAAGAAAATGAATTTAAATTTCTCCATCTCGTGCTCGATTAGTCAAAAAGATGTTGTGTTTGACAATCTTTGCTTCTCAGTTTTGCTTTCGGGTTGTTTTTTTTCTGACCATTTGGATTATTCCACTTGAATCGGTAAACAGTAAACTAAACACTGTGAGTCGTGTGAGATCAGTGTAGCTTACAGATGTATATTAATATAACACCGGGAGAAAGAAAAAAATTAACTCAATTCTATCGATAATTGAAAAATATCGTCATGTCGATTACACCCGCTGGTGAGGGGTCTCGGTAAGACAACATAACGGTTAATATGCAGGAGAGAAAGAGGGGCGGGAAGGAGGGAGAGGGAAAGAAAAAAAGAGTAGAGCGGAGGGAGAGGGGGAGAGAGAGAGAGAGAGAGAGAGATAGAGAGAGAGAGAGAGAGAGAGAGAGAGAGAGAGAGAGAGGAGGAAGAGTTGATAACTAATACGCTGGAACATAAAAGAAAAAG
The DNA here is from genome assembly GCA_003991915.1 of Elysia chlorotica. NCBI lineage: Eukaryota > Metazoa > Mollusca > Gastropoda > Plakobranchidae > Elysia > Elysia chlorotica. The sequence continues at coordinate 18,526 of RQTK01002042.1, read as the reverse complement.
AATCATTATGCTTGCCCTGTAATCAAATTTTCAAGAAATTCAAAATGATTCATGAAGCAATGCATACCTCTCTCTAGATAATTATTGAATGTTGAATTTGTTCCCACGATTCAGTCTGAACTCCTTGCCTCTGTATCTGCCTATAATTATGTCTGTCTTTGTTGCTGTCTCTATCTGTCTGTCTGCCTGTCTCTCCCTCCTACCTTTTTTCTATGCCTATCAATCTTTATCTTAACCTTACTCTATGACTACATTTACCAACTCTGTGCCTCTTCCAATGAGCAGCTCATTCTCTAGATCTTTATTTCCCTATTAATCATAATTCAACTCTTTATTGCTTTCTCTATCTTTCTCTCTCTCCATAACAATCTTTCAAAAGAGAATCCAGCACCAGATGAATATTATTACTAATTGCATTTAAGCACTGAAAACTTGTAAAAATTAATAGAATAACGCCCTAATTTCATTGGATGTCAGTTTTTACATTAACATGTATACATGTAGAACTAAACAAAACATTTTTTTTTTTTTACTGGTTACCATTAAAAGAAAAGAAAAGAAAGAAATAATGTTCCCCACACTAAAAAGAATCAACGCGGTACAATAATGTTGCAGTGACAACAAGAAGGCACAATATAACACAATGCTTATATAATTCTGTATATTGAATTAAGAACCTCTAAATTACGAAGAAAAAAGAAAAAGAAAAAAAAACTACACATCTGACAATTAAGTAAATTAGAAGTTGTATTCTTTTTTTTCCCTTTTTAAAAACTTTAAAATAAAAAGAAAAGAAAATAAATTAAGAGAAATACTTTGCACACAAACAAGATCACAAACACAATAAATTTAACAATAAGATAGAGGGACTAGACCGGCTACATACAATACAAGGATACGTCTTACTTCGACCAAAGACTTTCATGAACAAATTGGACACCTGCAATAAGCCGACCATCTGCGCTGTGTATGTAATCCACAAAACGGCTATATGCATTCTAGAATTAACCAATGCAAAATTTTGGACAAAAGCGAATATTTTTATTAGGCTGTTTAAAACTTAATATGCCTCAAAAAGTTATGTTTATTGTCCTGTTTAAAACTTAACATGCCTCAAAAAGTTAGAAAATAAAGTGTTTTCAGTCTCCTGTAAAATTTACTTTATTGCAGATACCCAGTTTATGAATGACAGCGATGGTATATCTTTCAGACAGCCTGCACAACGCGCCTTTTCTTTGATAAATAAATGTACTATTACATTTTTAATTTTTTTTTAATATGTGGCACAAGCAAAGAACAAAGTCAAACACTAACAGTGCAGCAGTCTAAGTATGGTAACATTTCTAGCTAGATGTTAGACCAGTGAATCATTGGTAGCTCAGACAGTAGGACTGAGTAGCAATCTGGTCTAATAAACAGAAGGTATGAGGTATAAATCTCAGCTGATGCCCCTGTTAACAAAGCTCAGAGCTAAAGGTTGATGAGTCTCTAGACTAAATTTTGAACTCGTAATTTTTAGATGATGTAAAAAAAAAAAAAACAGGATAGTAAAGATCAAATCCTTACATAGTCCATTTAAGTTGAAATAAGATAAAAGTATTTTTCTTTAAGTGTCAGAAAGCACTATTAACATTAAGTAATATAAGATGTAAAAATGTAGATTTGAAATGCATAACATGTTAGAAGCATTCTCAGAGTTCCTCATACACTTCTTATATTTGAGTAAAGGAAATGTGAGTTATGTTACCTCTTAAGAACTTGTGAAATCTTCTCCAAGTTTTAGTTAGCTTATCAAACAATACACTAGCTAATTCTTAAATCAGAGTTATTAAAAATGTCCATACACAATGTGCAACTGCATAAAAATATTACACACAAAAAACCTCACAGCAGAGATTTTGAAAACAATGATTTATTAAAATTTCATAACGATTGGTGGTGCCATTTTAAAAGTATTCTTTTGTAGCAAACTTTTCATTGGTTGATTTTCTGTAAAATGTCTCCATACAAGTATTTGGTGTGGATTTTAATCTCTTTTTCTTTCATTTTATAATTGAATATTTCAGACTGATTTATGTCAGGCTGTCATTATTATTATTATTATTATTATTATTATTATTATTATTATTATTATTAATATTATCATTATTATTATTGTTGTTAATTTCATTTTGTAATCAATAATATTGACGTAGATTTTTCACTATTATTTTCAAATCATTTTTTTCTGATGGTGAGAAAAATATAAACTCGACCAGATACCAAAAGCAAAGCTATTAATGCTAGAAGCTTACCTGAGATTCAAAGTGACTTGTCAATGCTGAGGAGGAAATGAAAATCAATGAGGTAAAATGATTCTAGTATCAGGCAGGCAACTTTTACAAAAAAAACAATAAAAACTAAGTAAGCCAGGGCCCTTTTTCTTTATGATTTCTTCTTATTTCAACCATAATTTTTAAATAAATCTTTGTACACTTTTTCTAAAACAAGATAGGAAAATTTCCACTACAAGACTCATTCTCTAAAGTATACATGTATCGTCGTTGTCATTCACGAAACGGTTATTTATAAATTATTGAAAGTTGTTTAATTTGCTAAATGGTTGTGTGGAATCATAGTCTACCTTCCAACCTAACATCAGACCTAAAAATAATCTAGAAATATGTTAAAATTAACAATTCACATACTGGACAGCTGCATCACGTAAAAAAGTGCAACGCATGTTATGTACATATCCGGCAGTTTGTTGTCTATTTCGGTGTCGAAATTGTGCCTACTGATCGAACACCTGCGCGCACCTCTGCCTCTCCCTTTTATAAATAGAATGGCTGATCTGCCGAGGTGAATTTCCTCGCAATGCAATATTAGGGTGGTGCGGTGGTCCAAAGATAGAATACACTGCTTCTTATCAGGTTGCAGGCCCACTCTGGCACCGCTTTGTTTCCCTTCTGATTAATTAGGTATAAATTTGAATTCTCAAAAAGTAAAGTTTTGGTTTATTGAATTTTCAGTCTTTTATTACAGTTGCCATCGAACACTTTATCTAAAGCGTTACTAATGTCTGTGTACTTTACATGACAAATGCAAAGAATCAAAAGGTAAAGGGATAGAGGTATTCTTGGTCAACATATTTTGAAACAGAAAGTTTGACAAGCTTTCTAATATGCCCCCAAAGAAATCCCTGGCCATCATTATTTTTTTACTGGTTACCATTAAAAGAAAAGAAAAGAAAGAAATAATGTTCCCCACACTAAAAAGAATCAACGCGGTACAATAATGTTGCAGTGACAACAAGAAGGCACAATAAAACACAATGCTTATATAATTCTGTATATTGAATTAAGAACCTCTAAATTACGAAGAAAAAAGAAAAAGAAAAAAAAAACTACACATCTGACAATTAAGTAAATTAGAAGTTGTATTCTTTTTTTTCCCTTTTTAAAACCTTTAAAATAAAAAGAAAAGAAAAGAAATTAAGAGAAATACTTTGCACACAAACAAGATCACAAACACAATAAATTTAACAATAAGATAGAGGGACTAGACCGGCTACATACAATACAAGGATACGTCTTACTTCGACCAAAGACTTTCATGAACAAATTGGACATCTGCAATAAGCCGACCATCTGCGCTGTGTATGTAATCCACAAAACGGCTATATGCATTCTAGAATTAACCAATGCAAAATTTTGGACAAAAGCGAATATTTTTATTAGGCTGTTTAAAACTTAATATGCCTCAAAAAGTTATGTTTATTGTCCTGTTTAAAACTTAACATGCCTCAAAAAGTTAGAAAATAAAGTGTTTTCAGTCTCCTGTAAAATTTACTTTATTGCAGATACCCAGTTTATGAATGACAGCGATGGTATATCTTTCAGACAGCCTGCACAACGCGCCTTTTCTTTGATAAATAAATGTACTATTACATTTTTAATTTTTTTTTATTTGTGGCACAAGCAAAGAACAAAGTCAAACACTAACAGTGCAGCAGTCTAAGTATGGTAACATTTCTAGCTAGATGTTAGACCAGTGAATCATTGGTAGCTCAGACAGTAGGACTGAGTAGCAATCTGGTCTAATAAACAGAAGGTATGAGGTATAAATCTCAGCTGATGCCCCTGTTCTAAAGTAGAATTTTTTTGAAAACCTAGGTAAGCCGACACTTGTCCAAAGATTATTATTATTCTAACCTGTGAGCCCCCACCAGGTGGGGCACTCGCTGGTCAGCTTGACCACGCCAGACGCGAACATGAGCCTGAACAGGAGCCAGCGCAGCAGCCACAACGTGACCCTGTCGTGCGGGTTGCCGTGGGAACGCCGCTTGCCCAGCATCTGCAGGTTGAACGGAGCAATGATGATGGCCAGGAAGCCGGTCTCTAGCAGGAGTATATCCCTATGGGAAAGAAGAGACAACAGACACAAAATCAGGATTCCATACATGTGTACTTTAATTTTCAAATTCATAATTGATGCTATACCATAACCATAAGTCATAAATAAATTCTTTTCTATTCTTCAAAAGAATGGTATCGAACTTATGTTAGTAACCATGTTCATTTGACATAAAATATCCCCTCTTATCATATCTTTATCTTACAATCTAAGCTGGCGCTTATGGGAACTTTTTACAGAGGCTCCAAAGCAACGCAATATGACTCAACATGAAATGCTGTGCTAGTGTAAATGGCAGGGAATCCACCAGCCAATGGCAATATTTCTGGAACGTAGGTAGTGGGGAAATAGGGCAAATGGATGTATTACGCGCACTATTACTAGCTGATAGATATTTGCCGGTAAACAAAATGTACAACAGATTTTCTTTTTTATGGGGATCCATTGAGACATATAGATTGTATTTATTTTTTTAGGTAGTGTGGAAAGAGGGGTCGGAAGAAAGGTAGGGGTGTTGCCACTTTGGGGCTGAATAGATTTTCGTCTGGCTGTAGTAGCTCTGAGAAAGTCCCTAAGGTGACCAATGGTTACATTTGTTAAGGCAAATGAATGTATTACGCCACTATTACTAGCTAATAGATATTCGCCTGTAAACAAAATGTACAACAGATTTTCTTCAGTACCGGGATCCATTTAGACATATAGATTGTATAAATTTTTTTAATGTATCAAAATCTACTTCAAAGAAGTTTATTTTCATTTCACAGCTGACCTAGTTTTATTAATCAGAATTCCGGTAAAATTTGAACAGAGCAGTGTATGTCCATTTAATAAAAGAGAAAAGCAAAAATATGCGAATATCAGCCACATTTTTTTAGCATAAATCTAGATGTAGATCAAGAATAAATGAATTTATAATTAAATTGTATTACAGGCAGAACGTCTGATACAATGTAGCTATCACATTAGATACATCTACGCTAGATCAAGATCTAGATTTTTTATTTTATAATAAAAGCTAGCAGACTTGAATGCATGATTATTTGCTAAGTTTATCAATAAGCTTAGAACGGTTTGGTCGTGGTTCCGTCTTAAAAATATAAAAAATCTGGGTCAGATCAAATACACCCTAGCAGGAATCGATTTTTTAGAATAGACAGTGAGGACTGGGTGAAGATGGACAGCTTGGTATTATTCGGAAGAATAAACGATGTCAATCAGATAATATAGATGTTGATATCGGCAACGAGGATGAGGTCAACTACAGTGCCAATTCCAATAAAAAAATATTATGCAAATATAATAAACAATGAAAAGACATCCCATGTCATTAACATTTTTCTTTTCTTTTCTTTTCCGTACTCGCAAAACTTTAATGAATTTCTTTTTCTGTCCAGGTTTTAGTAGCACAAAACCTTAGTTGTATAATAATCAGGAAAAACGTCATTTTGCTATATGCGTTGAAGCCTTCCAAATGGTCACTTGGAATAGAAGCATATTGATTTTCACTAGGAAAATTATTCCAAAATGTGCAAGGTGTGATCTTGGAAATTGCTGGATGATTATTTGCTGAGTTCTGACAAACTTTTATAAGCCAGTTGTAAAAAACAAACAAACAAATAAACAATGGTCTTCGGAGGAATCGGACCTAAAGTATATTTCCGGGAAAAAGGGCATCCCTGAAAAGGACATTGTTTTCATAGCTGAGAAGATGTCTTATGCTGCTGAAAAGACCTGTGCTCACAGATCTCATTGAGAAGTACCAAAAAGGTTGAACTATTAACAGGCACTAGAATCAAATTCAATACAAATTTAGGCAGGAATACAAATCTAATTTGAATTTAGATTTTAACTACTTAAATGTGTGGAAGAAAAATGCTCATCTGCCCACTCAATTGAACAATACAACAAATGTTTGACAAGTGGAGCATGAAATTTGTTACAGCTGTGCAGTTGCAATGCACAAAAGTTCAAAGAATGAAAAAATAACAACAAATATTATGTTCTAGTGTAATGCATTGCAGCTTCAGTAAAAATCTTGTACAAGTTGATTTCAACTTTTGTAAATTCTGATTATTTTGAGAGAAAAAAAAGCATACTCAACTTAAGCTGAATAGTTTTATAAATCAGATGCCAATAACCAACTAAGGAAAAGACTTACCACTGAAACCAAAGAAAAGTCTGTCCCACCTGAATGATAAAGGGGGGAAAGGGGGGAAAGGGGGGAATCATTACTTCAAGGGCGCATGCACTGGGCATTGGTGTCATTTTTTTTTTTTAATTTAAGGTAGTATATCTATAAAAGGATAACATGTTTCTAAATCATGTCCCCGTAGTATTATGCCATTTTAGAGGCAAAATGATGCAGATATTATTCCCAAAAAGGGCAAATCATGTCAACAAAACAAGACTTATGGATGTTCTTGCTAGTTTTTGTAACCCCCAAAACCTAATTTTCACAATAAATATAAATGCTGTTGGGTTTAAAAGCTATATTAAGTTGTTTCGTTTCATTAAAAACAGCAAAAAAGCAGACTACTTGACAATAGAAGTACACTGTTTTAAAGAACGTTGATTTTAATTCTAAGCACACACCAGCCTCTGTGGCTGTCATAAAGAGGCTCTTCTATGCAGAGTAGTGTGTTAAAAATGGGTTAATTCAACAATCATTACATGGTTATATTAATAGGGGGAAAAACAAGACACACATGACTGACAATGATGAATAAAACAAAATGAAATTTCAACAATTACTTTATTTTTCAAGTACAGTGTACTAGTAATAATGAGACAGCATTTATTTGAAATTGTGACAAGAACTGCAAGTTCTTGTGAGTAAAACCTAAACAAAATCCTTTTTGAAAATCACATGGATTTCTTCAAAAGTAACCTTTTAAAGATATGTAAACTGCTAAAAATAAATTAAGAAATACTACCAAAGAATCAATGAAATTTTTGTAATACATGATGATGAAAACAAGGCCTTTGAGGCTTTCCTCGATCAGAGAACATCGTGATTCTAAACATAGATCTAGAATATCAACATGTCTAATGTAGCTATTTACTGTATATCTACAAGTTACAATCTAGATCTAGAGGTGACTTTGATCGTTAAAGGTAGATCTAGACATTGATGAGATATGATGAATTGAAAAGTAAATAAAACAGAAACATTGATGTCAACTCGAATGTGAAAGAGAGGCCTAGCTACTCAGAACGGGAGTAGGGCCTATAGATCTCTACCCACTTTCTATAGACTAGTGTTTCTGCCTCTAGGCCTATATATCACATCCAAATATTTCTGTACATGCACTACATAAAGAGACAAAATATGAAGTGTATAGACTCCGCCACTTAGAACATGGATGTATGTTTTACATGATACTAGGGCAGAGTCTAATTAATATTGATCCAATTAATTTGCCAAAACAGTCTGCTAGATTTATTCCAACTCAAATAATATTTTTTTTCAATAGCGATAGAAGGGGGCTTATTATTTGTGTTTTCACGAGGGAATCCGCTACAGTATCTCCTGAACATTGGACTGACTGAGCTACCGATTCTCCTTACAAAGTCTAATGACTTCTTAACTTGTCATTATGCATAATGTTTAAAATAAGTTTCTAAATAACTATAGTTAGTTTCAAATAGAATGTCTGAAAATCGCGTAAGAGGATAAAAAAAGGGAGGTAACTGTTATTAAAAAATATTATAGTTGTACAACTTGGTGGACTAACCCATACTTGTGGGTTTTTTTTCTTTTAAACATTATTTGTGTATACAACCATTTCTTATGTTGATTACAAACTTTGTTTTATTTTTATTTATTGTTAATCCAGTGAGATGAACTGTTAGAAAAATGTTAGAAGTTTTCGGGGTCCTGGTGCCTAGGTACATAAGTGCACCAACCCAAAAAGAAGCTAATTTCCAAAAGAGGCTATTTTCTGAAATGGCAGGATTTCCGGGCGTCCTTGCCTGCATCGATGGGACGCATGTCCAAATTCAAAGCCGGGGTGCCTCCCAACCTTGAATAAAGTCAAGCTCTGGGACTCACTTTCAAAGTTTCTTGGCCATCGGCCCCAGACGCAAAAGGTCCCGAGTTAGAATCCTGGCTGTTGCCTTCCCTACTGGTTGGGTCAGTGTCAGTATAATGTGACCGGCTGAGACAGGAGTCATGGTATCCCCACCCTGTCTCTTGTGTGGCAGCACATAAAATTGTCAGACGTCCGTCTTGGGACCCGTGCACAATATAAACTAAATAGTGCTGCTGTTGGACGTTAAACCAACCCAACCAACCAACCGCATCCGTCAGCAGAAAGCTAAAACAGAAATTTGGGTCTTTTTTTGGCCGAAAATTCTGGCCTCATATATTCGTTTTCAAAGAAAACCAACGTGTTGGTTCTCCTAGACACTATTTTAAAGTGTACGCTCTTAATTGTAAAGTGCAATCTCTAAAAGTTACTATCCCCTAAGTTTCCCAGCTTAGATCTGTTTCTTGGACTGCCTGTAAAAAGTATATACATGTAATATGTTGTTATCAACATTCCCTTACCGGGTAACCGCTGTCACGAAGGATTAGCTCCTGAAGTTGACTTGGTTGTTGCTCCATGGCAGCAAAAAGGTTAGGCTCCCTCAGGATTCTGGCATCATGGGCACTGCCAGGGTGACGGGCCACACAATCCATAATTAGCATGTCAGAATTGCAGACTATCTGTAAAAAGAATGTTACAAATTTATTCAGACACTATTTTTGAAAATTCATTATTTCCTAAAAAAAATTGAAATGTTGTAGCATTTAATAAGCTGTATGGTCATCCAATATATAATAAATCTTAAATACATAATCATTTAGTTTTTTCATACTAATACTACTAAGAAGTAAAGTATCACATTTAAAAAAATTTGTTTGGAGTGTGGACAAGCAGCAAAACTGTATGATAATAAAGATTTTAAACAGCAATATTACACATTTTGCATTCTGTATGGTAGAAAAAAAAATCAAATATAATCTTGAATAGATCTTTCAATTGTGCTGTGTTCACCATTTTTGACTCTACCTGAACATTTAAAGAATGAAAATTCTTCCTGTTCACATAGTCTGCTTCATCTTCTCGGGGTATGGTCGGACAAATTTTTTGAAACTTGGTCAAATTAAGGCTTAGAGTACAACTTACAAGAAAGAGATAATATCCAAAAATTCGAGAAAGTGGGTTTCAAAATTGCGTTCAAAGCATAGCTTACTATATTAACGCTATTAAGCACTCCATGGTTCAAAGTGAACAAACAAAACGAACTTGAATGCGTCATTATTAGTCAAAAACATGAGAAAATGGAAGGTGAAACAAAAGTTACCAAACTGCGTATGCTCAGGTAAAATTAAGACTTAATACACTTCTTGGTTTTACGACAGTATGATTATGAAGCTTCAGTAAGAGCTGGGTTTCCTAATGAAGCGGGCCCAACTAAAAATTATTTTCCAACAATATTGTCGGCAAGGAAGGGACTGAATGTGCAAACTAGAATTGACAGTCTAAGGATCGACTGTTGGCGTTTTGACTGCTAGCTGTAAGAAAAGTGGAGGATTGCAGACACACTGATAATTTGACTTCACTAGTGTTTCAGACGTAAAAATTAGCTTACAAACAATGATTGTCAAATTCCGACAAATGTCAGCACACATGCGAGTTTTAGGTAAATCCAATGGTATTTTTTCAAAATCATAACCAAAACATGCACACATTTTTTGGAACTGGTTGCTAAACATTGACTAATTGGTCTTAATTGGAGATCTTCCAATCGTAAATCAATTAACAATAATAATAATAATAATAATAATAATAATAATAAATAATAGTAATACAAACAATTCAACAAAGAAAAAGTATACTTAATTATTTTAAAGCTTTGCTAAGCAATTTTTAAAATGTAATCATATATCAGGGGAACAAAAAAGATGCCAGATAATATGTGTTTTTTCATAAAAAAATTCTTTCTTTGAAATGCTATGTATTCTTCCGATGAAATTGTATCCATTCCTCAAAGATCAATTTCAAATATTTTTTTAACCCTCTACTCTGGGTCTTGGGATCTCTATGGAACCATAGAGATCCCAAGACCCAGTGAAGAGGGTTAAAATAGTATACAGTCATCATTTTAGACGTCGAGTAAAACCCACCTGATAGAGAGAGAGATACAGCATCCAAAGCAACGTGAAGGAGACAAAGTCTCGGGCAGTGCGTGACACCACACAGAAAAAGGCGATGACCATTCCGGCCAGACAGAGGAGGTCCATGCCCCGCTGTGTGTCCAGGCCGAGCCGAGGCATCAGCTTGAGCAAGGTTGGCTGGCCCTCCACCAGGTCCTGCCAGCTGCTTGATCTGTCTGGAATCAAGGATGAAAAGATAACAAGGGTTTTTTTTTTTGTTGTTTTTTTAGAGCTTTGAACAGTAGTCCCAATTGGTAGGAAATTGAAAGAAATGGTTGATTTTATTTTTCAACATTTACGTCAGCAACCAGACTATATCGGGGACAGGACCCCAGAGCCAGATCCTTGACTTTGGTGGTCACAAATATG
>RQTK01002041.1:0-19135 GCA_003991915.1 Elysia chlorotica | reverse complement strand
TATCACTACCCAATGAGTCTTCTAAACCTAAAAAGAAAAAATCCATTTCTACTAAAAATATAAATATCTGCGATATTCATATTTTACAAAATTTATGAATTTATTGGCAGATTAAATCAACAGTCTTTATAATTTTCAGAATTTATTTGGAATGGTAGCATTAGTCGCACTTATATTTGCAGTATTTGCTTTTATAATGAGTAAAAAACTTAATAAAATGATTCAAGGTTAATTACCTAATCTCTTAAATCATCTTTGATAATATCTTTGATAACATATCCAGCAATAGTTAAACCAAAAATAGAGGGCATATAACTTAGAGTACCATTAGTTGCTCTAGCTCTTCCTTCGGAGTTAGCTTCTTCTACCGGTGGTAGTGGTGCAATACCTTTTTCTGTTGAATAGACAGCAACTATACCTTTTGGTACTTGTTGTTTCTTTAATCTAGTTCGCATAACTCTAGCTAGAGCACAAACATCTGTTTTATATATATCAGCGATTTTGATCTTAGTCGTATCAGTTTTACCACCAGCACCCATACTAGATATTGTCTTGATACCTAAATTATGTGATTCTTTGATAAGATTTACCTTTGCATTTAGTGTATCAATAGCATCTATAACATAGTCATATTTTTGCTCTGTAAGTAGTTCAATGGTGTTTTCAGGATTTATGAAAATCTGTTTTGCAGTCACTATGCATTCAGGGTTTATGTCATAAATTCGCTGTTTCATTATTTGTACTTTTGCTTGGCCTATATTGCTATGTAGAGCAACTAACTGTCTGTTGATATTTGATTCATCAACCACATCCATATCTATAATAGTTATTTTACCAATACCGGCTCTTGCTATGGCCTCTACCACATAAGATCCAACGCCCCCAACACCAGCTATCAAAATATTGGTATTTTCGAGTTTTTGTAGGCCAGTGTTATTTACTAATATTGATGTTCTTTGAGAAATAGCATTTATCATTTAAGTATACATCTCATTTATTTGGTTAATATAATTGTATGCAAAAATGTTAGCATAACCTTCGCCTGTTAGATGATCTACCTCGTTGATATCCATTATAGGTAACCACTTGATAGTATTAGCAATAATTTTACTATTATCTAATGTGTATTGTGTTACTAAGGCATTAGCATTTTTCATAAATGCGACAGTATTTAGTGGGGTGACAATTGAGTCTTTAGCCAGTCTAAATATAAATAATGGTGTTGTGGTTTCAGAACTAAAATTTGTTATGTCAGCTTCTTTCATTGTGTTTATTAGACCTCTATCATAAAACATATTTTGATTAAATAAATCAAACATTGAGTTATTTCCAGTAGGGATAAAATAGTGTGAAACTGATTCTTGATTTGGATATTTCTTGTAAATAGCACTATTAAATATCGAAGTTGCTACGCCAGAGTTTGCCAGATGTTTTTGATTTAATAGCTCATTTAAATTATAGTGCTTACCTTTTAGGTCACATTTTTCTTGTTTGAATGTTGAACACTGCATATTGTAGAAACTATCATCAAAATCATTTTTTATAGAGAGTTTGTTATCTATGTCACCATAGTTCATGTAGCTTAGCATTGCATCAGCTACTAAGGCTGGTTTTGTTGCAGATGTTACAAGTTTACTTTGTAGTAAATATTTATCAGAATCATTATCTTCTTCCATAAAATTTATCATGACATCACTTAGGTTATATGCACCACTTAAACCAGCTGCTGCACGATATCTATATAGTTCATCTAATTTATGTACATATTTTTTACAAGCATCAGGTGACTGCATACACTTTGCATTCCAAATAGAATAAGCCCCACCTTCTGAATAACCAACAGAATATAGATTTAATGTATCATCTTTATCTAGATTATATTTTTTTTGTATCATAGAGCTTACATCATTTAGTAGGTCTACTGCGGTATTTACACTTTGTTTTGGAAATAGCACATATGGATGAGAGTTATTATAATCTATACCTTGACCAATATAATCTGGAGCAACTACAATATAACCATTTGCAGCATAAATAGCAGCATAAGTATTATCGAATTTTTTACTCACCGGATTTTTATCTAGATTTGATGGCACAGCTTGATTATCAAACACAGTAGGGTGGTAGTATATTATTACTCCTTTAGGTTTATCTATGTTTGGCATCATTAATAGTCCTGATACTTTAGATATTTCTTCACCAGTTTTAGGAAATGTATTTTTTGTTGTGTAGGTTATAGTATTTAGCTCAACAGACTTTATGTTTTTGTTGTATTTAAAATCATAGCCGGCAAGTTTTTTGATATTTGCTAAATTAGATTTACAGTATTTTTCAGATATACTGTTATTACAGTAATATTCAGTTTTATAGTCTTTAATTATTTTTGAGACTTTCCATGTTTGAGTTGCAGTAGTATCGCAGTAGCCTATAGAGGATAATAAACACAAGCCTAGTAGAGATTTTTTTATCATAATATTATTAATTTAGATAATTGCTATACAAAATTTTAACATTAATTAGATAATCTAAATAGATACTTTTATAACTTAATATTGAAACTTGTTTATATTATGTATTGAGCTATCTCACTAACTGATATTGATTCATTAAATTTGATTCGTTTTGAAGCAATATTTACAACAGAATTGTCATTTAAATAGATGTCCTCAATATATCCGCCTTTAACTTCTATTTTGCTTATGCGACTATCTTTAAATTCTTTGAAAAATGGTAAAGTTTTACCAAAAGTCCAATCCCAATCTTTTAGCTTATCTATTTCACTATATACTAGCTCATTATTCTCTAAAGGAGTTTCTTCATTTATAAAACTAAGTTGTGTGCTCTTGAAATGTAAAATTGTATTTTTAATGAAATTATTAGAGTCAATTTCTGGGTTTATTTCTGTCAAGTTTAGAACTTTTGATCTGTGTGATTTGACACCTTTTGTATCTAATGACATATCTATAGGTTGGTGTAAATAATCATATAGTTTTTTAGTATTAGCATTTAGTAATAATGTTCCGTGGTGGAATGCACGATCTTTTTTCTCTCTAAAAGCACTACCGGATATTTTATAAGTTTCACCATTATGATCTACGACAATATCATTTCTACAGTTTGGGTAAGCATCTATATTATCAAGTTTTAGTATGTCACAAATCAACTCAAGATTTGCCTTAATATCATGCTCTTTTTTTGGAGAGATAATAGTATAGTTTAAATTTCCTAAGTCATGATATACCGTGCCACCGCCACTTTGTCGGCGTACTATATTTACATTATCAGCTTTCATAGCTACTAAGTTACATTCTAACCAAGGGTTTTGGGCTCTACCAATAACTACAGCCGGATCATTTTTCCATAAGAAAATTATCTTATCATACTTCATGGCTTCTAAGAAAAGCCAGTTCTCTAAGGCTAAGTTGTAATATATATTTGTGCTTTGTGATATGTATACTTTCATTATGTACTTAATTTTTTATAGCTATTTAACAATAGTATATAATCTTTTTAAGGCTATAAAAGACTTTTATGTTATAATTTTTCATTAGTATAAAATGAGCTTTTTAGCATAAATTAAATGTCGTTAATACAAAAGACTTTAGAAGTAATGAAAAGAGGGGCTGATGAGGTCCTTGTTGAAGAGGAACTAATAAAAAAACTAGAGAAAAAAAGTTCTTTAGTTATTAAATTTGGCTGTGATCCTACTGCGCCTGATATCCACTTGGGTCATACTGTTGTTTTGAATAAATTAAAACAGCTTCAAGATTTAGGTCATGAGATTCATTTCTTGATAGGTGATTTTACAGCACAGATTGGTGATCCAACTGGTAAAAATGCTACTCGACCTCCACTAACAGCAGAAGATGTGAAGAAAAATGCTGAAACTTACACTAGCCAAGTTTTTAAAATCTTAGATAAAGATAAAACTATTGTAATCAGGAATGGTGATTGGTTTGATAAAATGTCTGCGAGTGACATGATTAAGTTAGCATCTAAATCTACAGTGGCTAGAATGTTAGAAAGAGATGATTTTTCTAAAAGATACAAGGGTGGTCAATCTATATCTATACATGAGTTTTTGTATCCACTAGTGCAGGGTTATGACTCTGTGGCTATGCATGCTGATGTGGAGTTAGGTGGTACTGATCAGAAGTTTAATCTACTTATGGGTAGAGAGCTACAAAAGCAAAACAATCAAGAGCCGCAAATAGTAGTAACTATGCCACTATTAGAAGGTTTAGATGGCGTTAAGAAAATGTCAAAATCCAGCCAAAACTATATTAGTATAGATGATTCCCCAAACGATATGTTTGGTAAAATTATGTCTATAACTGATGAGTTAATGTGGAGATACTACGAGTTACTAAGTTTTAAATCACTAGAACATATCGCTAGATCAAAATCTAGTGTCGAAGCTGGTACAAATCCTCGTGATATCAAAATAGAGTTAGCAAAAGAAATGATTGAAAGATTTCATTCTGAAGATGAAGCAGAAAAAGCACATCAAGACTTTATTCAAAGATTTCAGAAAAACCAAATACCAGACGATATGCCTGTAGTAGAATTATCAAATGTTGAGCTACCTATTGCTAATCTTCTAAAAGAAGCTGGCTTAGTAGCAAGTACATCTGAAGCTATTCGTATGATAAAACAGGGTGCAGTAAAAATCGATGGTGAAAAAATAGAAGATAATAAAGCAATATTTAGTGTAGGTACTGATAATGTGTTTCAAGTTGGCAAGCGCAAGTTTGCAAAAATTACTATAATTTAAAGGAGAGTATAATAATGGATAAGTTTTTATCAATATTTGTAGGTGTTTTAGTTGTGGTTTGTATAGTTACAATTTTTGTAAGCCTATTTACAATAGCAGTTAAAGTTTGCATTATATCATTAATCATAAGTGCTGTAATATATGTGGTTCTTAAGCTAATAGAAAAATTTAGTAACTAGTTAATCATTAATATTATCTTTAAAACCAATAATCTGTCTTCTTTGTTTTTTATTTGGTTTATCACTAGTAGTCTTTATAATTTTTCTAAGAGCAGTTTCTTTTTCTCTTTGAAGAATGCTTTCTGGTGTTTCCTCATAAAGTAACTGAGCTTGATCTGCTGATTTTCTAATATCATCTAGCTCTAGTACAATTATTGTTTTCTTTATCTGTGACTGATTAATTTCATATTGCTCGCCTATACTTACAATCTTGCTAGTTTTAGTTTTCTTACCTTGAAAATGAACTTTACCACCTTCGATAGCTTTTTTAGCAATAGTTCTAGTTTTATAAAACCTCGCAGCACATAACCACTTATCTAATCTAATACTCATATTTCATATCAATATATTGCATATTGCAATAATCTTATAACTTTTTAATTACTTTAACAATTTTTAAAGTTTGGTATCCTATCTATGTCTTAAAATAACTTTTAACAATTAAATGATAAAACAAATAAATCTACACAAAATGAACACATCTCTAGATGCTGATAATAAGCCTATTTATCAACTAGATAGTCTATATATGAATGAATATATTGGTAGAGAAATTAAAATAGAGTTTTTGGGTGAAATAAACTGTGTATCATGTGGTACTAAAACTAATAAAAGCTATTCTCAAGGATACTGTTTTATGTGTATGAAGAGATTACCAGAATGTGATATCTGCATAGTAAAACCAGAGCTTTGTCATTATGCAGCAGGTACTTGCAGAGATAACGCATGGGGTGAGACTAATTGTATGAAAACTCATGTTGTGTATTTATCTAATACGGGGAATATTAAGGTTGGTATTACAAAACTAAAAAATATTCCATCTAGATGGATAGACCAAGGCGCTGCTCATGCTGTACCAATATTTGCAGTAGAGAATAGACTATTATCCGGATTAGTTGAGGTTGCAATCAAAGAAAATATAGCAGACAAGACAAACTGGCGTAAGATGCTACAGGGAGAACCTGAGAATCTAGATCTATTGGCAATCAGAGATGAGCTATTAGAAAAATCTAAAGACAAAATAGCGGCGATTAAAGCAAAATACGGTGATAATAGTGTAGAAGCTGTAGAAGGAACTATTCATGATATTAATTTTGAGGTATTAGAATATCCTAATAAGATCAAATTATTTAACTTTGATAAAGATCCTATTATAGAAGCTACGTTAATAGGTATAAAAGGGCAGTACTTAATATTTGATACGGGTGTTATTAATATTCGTAAATTTAGTGGGTATAAATGTCAAATATCAGTATAATTTCAATAATATATAGTGTGTTATAATGAATTTATAGAAACAAAGGAGTATGAACAATGGCATTATCAAATGTAATAATTGCAAATCAAGCAAGCTTTGACAAAGTAGTATCTCAATCAACAAAACCAGTTTTAGTAGATTTCTATGCTGAATGGTGTGGTCCTTATAAAATGCTTGGCCCAATATTAGATCAGTTGTCAAAGGACTATAAAAATGCTTATATCCTAAAGATTAATGTTGATGATAATCAAGAGTTAGCAGCTAAATATGCAATTAGAAGTGTACCAACTATGCTTATATTCAAAGATGGAAAGCTTATGGAGACTATTCAAGGTGTGGTTAACCAACCACAACTAGAGCAGAAGTTAAGGTCTTACGAGTAAGGTTTTAAGATATTTCAGAAATGTGTTCTATTAAAATTAGCCATAAACTGGGAACTTATCACATAGTTCTACTACTTTTTTAGCTACTTCTTTTTCTACAGCATCATTGCCACAGTTAAATACTACATCTGCTAATAGGTTAGCAACTAGCTCACTTTCAGCTTCTTTGAAACCACGAGTAGTCATAGCTGGACTACCTATTCTTAGACCACTAGTTACAAATGGAGAACGAGTATCATTAGGAATAGAGTTTTTATTTACTGTAATGTTTGCTCTACCTAATGCAGCTTCTGCTTCTTTACCAGAAAAGCCAGTGCTAGTGATATCTAATAGTAATAAATGGTTTTGAGTACCACCAGATACTATGTTGATTCCTCTTTCTTTTAGTACTTTTTCTAATGCTTTAGCATTTTTAAGTACCTGTTTTTGATAAACAGTAAAGCTTGGGTCTAATGCCTCTTTGAATGCTACAGCTTTTGCAGCAACTACATGCATTAATGGACCACCTTGAATACCTGGGAATATAGCAGATTGGAATTTTTTAGCTAATTCAGGATTTTCGTTACAAAGTATCATACCGCCACGAGGACCACGAAGTGTCTTATGAGTAGTTGTAGTAGCTACATGTACATGAGGGAATGGGCTTGGATATACACCAGCAGCGATAAGACCAGCTACATGAGCGATGTCAGCCCATAGTACAGCATCTACCTTATCAGCTATTTCTCTAAACTTAGCCCAGTCGATTATTCCAGAAAAAGCAGAGAAACCAGCGATTATCATTTTAGGTTTATGCTCTAATGCTAAAGCTTCTACTTGTGCATAGTCAATATCACCCGTTTCATTTAAGCCGTATTGAATCGCATTATAATGCTTACCAGAGAAGTTTACTTTTGAACCATGAGTTAGATGTCCACCAGCACTTAGATCCATACCAAGTACAGTATCACCAGGTTTAACCATTGCTGTAAATACAGCAGCATTTGCTTGAGAGCCTGAATGTGGCTGAACATTTGCATAGTCAACATTAAATAGTTTACAAGCTCTTTCTATAGCTAGTTTTTCTGTGATATCTACAAACTCACAACCACCATAGTATCTTTTACCATGATAACCTTCAGCATATTTGTTTGTTAATTGTGACCCTTGAACTTCCATAACAGCAGGACTTGCATAGTTTTCAGATGCGATAAGCTCAACATGTTCGTGTTGTCTTTTTATCTCTAATTCTATTGCGTCAAAGATTTCTTTGTCTGTATTTTTCAAATTGTTTTTATCGCGACTAAACATAAAATGTCATATCTCCTAGTGTAGGGGTGAATAAATAAGCTAATTGTGGTAAATTATAGCCTATATTATCTTATATATAAATAACAAGAGTACAAAATTGTAATGGGTATAGTAGTAGACTTAGATGAGAAAGATCGTCTTGAATGGGAAGCTGAACAAGCTAACTATAGATTAGCAAGAAGCAAATCAAGCGTAAAAAAAGATATGTATGAGATTACTGATTTTGGTAAAGACCTGATGGAGTTAAATGATAATCAGTTAAAGAAAATACCATTAGATGAAACATTACTAATAAATATCAAAGATGCTAGAGATATGCAAAAAATTGCATTAAAACGTCAAACACAGTTTATTGGCAAACTATTAAGAAAAGCTAATAATCTAGATGAAATAAAAGAAGCTTATGATGCTATTGTTAGTAAAAATAAAGAAGCTAATCTACTATTCAATAGACTAGAGAATGTTCGTGATAATTTATTAGATGCAGAAAAATCTGCAGAAGCACTAGCAAAAGTTATAGAAACATATCCAACTGTAGATGTTCAAAAACTTCGTCAGTTAATCAGAAATCATCATAAAGAAGTAGAAAAGAATAAACCAAAAAAATCTTATAAAGAGATATTTCAAGTTTTAAAGCAGTTAGCAGTCTAGTTTTACAAAAAAACTAATTGTAGATTATAATCTTCACATATATAAACAATATACATACAACCTACTCTAGTTAGAGGGATATAATAATTATGAAATATATTGATAGGCTAAAGCATAATACTGAATTATATATCGGTTATCCTACGGCTACTGATTTTGAGCTTAAACAACATGCTAATCTATTAGACTATTCTATGAATAGTTTAGGTAATCCATATGATTTATCTAATCCATTTAGCAGTCATGCCCATGAAAAAGCAGTTATAGATCTTTTTATAGAGTTATATGAGCTTTCTAGTGAAGATTTCTGGGGATATATGGCTAACTGTAGTACAGAGTCTATATTATATTGTATTTGGAAAGCTAGGGATTATTTGAAGCAATATGGTAAACCTATTAGAGTTGTTTCTAGTGATTTTGCTCATTACGCTATAGATAAAATAGTTGAAATACTAGATATCGAATCCCTAAAAATTAAAAGCGATAGCTTTGGTGAGATTGATTATAATGATTTAGCGAATAATATTGATAGTAGCTACAGCTATATTGTCTTCGCTACAATGGGTTCTACAATCACATCATCGATAGATGATATATCAAAAATTAAAAATATTTTGATTAATAATAATGTTAAGCATTATATCCATGCTGACTCTGCATTTGATGGTGCATTTATTCCCTTTACAGATAATTTTGAGAAGATTAAGGGTTTTGATTCTATAAATATTAGTGGACACAAGTTTATAGGTGCTCCAATACCGTCAGGAATTACGATTATAAACAAAAAGTTTACAAATCATAAGTTTATAGAGTATGTATCAAATAATGATATAACTCTTGGTGGTAGTAGAGATGGACTAACACCGTATTTATTGTATAAACGAATACAAGAAATTGGCGGTAGAGTAGGGTTAAAAAATAGGTATTTAGAATGCCTAGCTAGTGCAAAAGAGTTTGAACTACATCTACGAGAGAATAACTTTAAAATATTTAGGCTTGATAACTCATTAACCCTAGTTATAGAGGATATTCCTAATGAAGTTATGCAAAAATGGCATGCCCCTACGAAAGCAAATTATACAACATTAACGGCATTACCAAAACTAACCAAAAAGAACTTAGATGGCTTTATCAAAGATGTCAAAGATTATAGAAAAGGTGATTTTAAAGCAGATGTATTAACTCATATGCCAGATGTGGTATCACCATTATAATCCTATGGTTATAAATCGTATAATTATAGTTATCAATAGCTAAAAACCATTGATAAATATCTATCTCTTCTTTATCCTTTGTATTAAATCTTATTCAATAAAATTATATAGATGAATACACTTAAAGATATTCGTGATCTTATGATTGCTGATATAGAGCAAAATGATAAGTTTATAGTTGATTCATTATCATCTGATGTTGTTCTTATTAACCAAATTAGTCATTACATTATAAATAGTGGTGGTAAAAGACTTAGACCATTATTAGTCATGCTTTTTGCAAGAGCACTTAATTATAGTGGTAATAAACATTTATCTTGTGCTGCTATTATAGAGTTTATCCATACTGCGACACTATTACATGATGATGTGGTTGATGATTCTGCATTACGCAGAGGTAAAGAAACTGCTAATAATGTATTTGGTAATGCCGCAAGTGTATTAACTGGTGATTTTTTATACTCAAGAGCTTTTCAGTTAATGGTTGGTATAGATAGTATGCCTGTTATGAAAACATTAGCTGATGCTACTAATAAAATATCAGAAGGTGAAGTTCTTCAGCTATTAAATGCTCGTAACATCTCACTCTCAGAAGAGGATTATGTAAATGTTATATATTGCAAAACTGCAAAACTATTTGAAGCCGCTTGTGAGTTAGCTGCAATTATTAGTTTATCTAATGATAAGTATAATAAGCATATAGATGATATTAAAGCTTATGGAGTATATCTTGGTAATGCTTTTCAAATTGCAGATGATGTACTAGATTATGTATCAAATGCAGAAGAGCTTGGTAAAAATATTGGTGATGATTTAGATGAAGGTAAAATGACTTTACCAACAATCTACGCATTAAAAAATACATCTAAAGAAAATCAGACGAAGCTAACAAATGCTATAGAAAAATGCGAGTATAATGTTGATGAGATAATCAGTATTGTAAAAGAAAGTGGTGCGATAGAATACTCATATAATGTTGCATGTGCCTATGCTGATAAAGCTAAACAAGCTATAGAGTTTTTACCTGAAAATGCCCATAAGCAAGCATTAAAGTTGCTTTGTGACTTGGCAGTAAAAAGAAAAAATTAATTAATATAAGATAGTTGTAGTAAATATTATAAAATATACTGACTAAGGTCTTTATTTTTAACTAGGGTTCCTAGCTTTTCATCAACATATTTAACATCTATTGTTACTGTTGTAGATTCAAGATCAGGAGCATCAAAAGAAATCTCTTCTAGTAGTTTTTCCATAACAGTATGAAGTCTTCTAGCTCCGATGTTTTCAATCTCTTCGTTTACATTGAATGAAATTTCAGCAATTCTATAAATAGCATCGTCTTCAAATACTAATTCAAGGCCTTCTGTTTGCATTAGTGCGACATATTGCTTTAATATTGAACAGTCTGGTTCCTTCAAGATTCTAACAAAATCAGCGATTTCTAAAGAACGCAATTCTACACGAATTGGTAGACGACCTTGTAATTCTGGTATTAAATCAGATGGCTTAGCTACATGAAAAGCACCAGATGCGATAAATAGTATATGATCTGTATTTATCATACCATATTTAGTCGATACTGTTGATCCTTCTACTAGTGGAAGTAAATCTCTTTGTACACCTTCACGAGATACATCAGCACCAGAGTTACTAGATTTTTTACAAACCTTATCTATCTCATCTAAGAATACTATACCATTTTGCTCTACAGATTCTAAAGCACTAGATTTTATCTCATCTTCGTTTACTAGTTTAGCAGCTTCTTCATCTTGTACTAGTTTGATAGCATCTTTGATTTTCATTTTTTTATTTTTCTTTTTATCACTTCCGATACTAGAAAATAAATCTTGGATTTGACTAGTCATATCTTCCATTCCTGGAGGTCCCATCACTCCTATGCTTTTAGGAGCAGCAGCCACTTCGATTTCAATTTCTTTATCATCTAGTTCACCATTTTGGATTTTCTTCCTAAATATTTCTCTAGTCTTATTTTCAGTATCTTTTTTAGATTCTGCTTCATTAGCCGGTTCATTTCCAAATCCTATTTTTGATTCAGTAATTCTAGCAGCTGGTAATAATACATCTAATATTCTATTTTCAGCATTAACCTTAGCTTTTGATACAACTTTTTTCTTAGCTTCTTCACGCTTCATTTTTACAGCTAAATCAACTAAGTCACGGATTATAGACTCTACATCTTTACCTACATAACCAACTTCTGTAAATTTAGTGGCTTCTACTTTTATAAATGGAGCATCTGCTAGTTTTGCTAACCTTCTTGCAATTTCAGTTTTACCAACACCAGTAGGGCCTATCATTAAAATGTTTTTTGGAGTAACTTCTTGACGCATATCGCCTTTTAATTGCATTCTTCTCCATCTGTTTCTAAGAGCAATCGCAACTGCTTTTTTAGCATCGTTTTGGCCAATAATGTGTCTTTCTAATTCATGTACGATAGTTTTAGGTGTCATAATATTTTGAGTCATAACTTATCCTTTTTTATTTTCTAAGCTTTCGATAGTGAAGTTGTGATTAGTATATATACAAGTATCAGCAGCAACAGTTAAGCTTTTATGGACAATTTCTTCTGCACTTAGATCTGTGTTTTCAACCAGTGCAGTTGCAGCAGAACGTGCGTATGTGGATCCTGATCCTATTGATATAATATCGTTTTTATCTGCAGCCATTACATCACCTGCACCAGATATTAGTAATGACATATTCTCATCAGCAACGATTATCATAGCTTCTAATTTACTTAGCATTCTATCAAGACGCCACTCTCTAACCATTTCTACAGCTGCACGTTGTAGATTTCCTTGATAAAATTCTAATTTTTGTTCAAATTTTTCAAATAAAGTGAATGCATCTGCAGTAGATCCTGCAAATCCAGTTAACACTTTACCACCATTTAGTTTTTTTACTTTTCTAATATCTTCTTTAGCAATAGTATGTCCTAGAGTTGCCTGGCCATCGCCGCCAATTACTACTTTGTTGCCTCTACGAACGCATAGTATAGTAGTACCTTTCATCTTTTCCATATTTATTCACCTTATAATTTATGGTTTGTGTATATAACCTAGTATTTGTATATGGAGATGTAATTATATTTCACAAGTTTTTTTTATATTTATTCTCGTTATATTGCTAAATCACATACAAAATATATGTTTTATGTTATATTTTAGCTGATAAATAAATAGGAGATATGTCGTTTATGAGTAATCAGGTTTTAAGTGAAAAATTAGAGTTAGCTAAAAGTATATATAAGAGAGCGTTCAAAACTACTTTTATATTAGCGTTTATGCTTTCATTTATTTCGCAGTATTTTTATACGTATTTAGTTAATCATGGAATATTTGAATATATGCAAAGTGGCGGTAAGGTTATACCTGCTGATTTTCCATCTGGGGAATTTATAGGTCTGATGCTAATAGCATTACTCTTAGCTACTATATTTGCTTATATTATGATTGTTCTTGTACAGTTTGGGCTGTATAAGCAGAGTAGTCTAAATCATAATGAAGCTTTTAAAATTAGTTTACAAATGTTTCCAAGAAAAATACTAGGATTTATTGGAGTATGTATATTATTAATAATATTTCAATTAGTTATTTCGATGTTTCTTGAGCCAATATTTAGAGTTATTGGATCTTCTATCGGTTTAACAGTAGGATCTTTAATAGCATCATTTGTTTCTAGTTGGATTAGTGTTGTAGTATTTATAGTGGCTATACCAGCTGTAATTTTATCTGATAAAAGTGTTATAGAATCTGTAAAATACAGCTTTAAATTATTTTTGAATAATAAATCAATAGTGGTAAAAATTGCATTTGTTATTGCGCTATTAATGATGCTAAACCCTATAATGAGAATATTATTAGCTAGCACAGATACTATTTCAATGTTAATGAGTATTGAAAATATTGTAATTACAGTTATCGAGGCACTAATATTACCTGCAATTATGGCAATATCAATTGCTACATATATTTCACTAGCTTCAAAAGACTAATTAAATCTCAATATTTCTAACATCTGTAACAGTCATTCCTGCCTTTAGTGCATTTATCATACCTATGGGACCATCTTCAAAAACATGGCATTGGGATGGCTCGACACCATATTTTTCTGCTAATAATGAAAAAGCTTCCACAGTGTTTTTTTTAGGATGATTATCATCAGCTGAAATAACTTCTTCAAAAAAATCTAATATACCTAGACTCTCTAGTGTATGAAGTACATTTTTTCTTTTACCACCGGAAATAACTAGCATTTTCTTTTTACCATGATACTTATGAATAATATCTAATATTGGTTGAATAGCTTTAGTCTGATGTAGGTTTTTATGTGTTACATCTCTGATTTCATTAGCTACTTTCTCTATATCTTCACTCTTACAGTCAAATATATCTTTTAATATGTTTTCACTAGGTAATCCATGATACATACTAATATCTTTTGTATTTTGTTTGAGTTGATATCTTGCTAATACTTCATCCCATGCATTTATATGGATGCTCATATTGTCAGCAATAGTGCCATCACAATCAAAAATTAATAATTTTGTGTCTTTATGTACAGGTAATAACATATTAAATAAGGCAAATAAATACTATGTAGTTAAATTATATACGATAAATAAAGTTGACATAAGTTTTATTTATCAGCAAAATTAGTAGCGTTGAATATTAAACAACATAAATTTATATTAACAACTGATGTTACGAACTAAACATGTTTGAAGCGTAACATCAGTTAATAAACGGAGGTTTAAAGTTATGGTATTAGTAGGTAAAAAAGCACCTTTATTTAATGCGCCAGCTGTTTTAGGTACTGGTGAAATAGTTGATAATTATGATTTTGCTAAAGAAACTCAAGGTAAATATGCAGTTATCATGTTTTATCCTTTAGATTTCACTTTCGTTTGTCCTTCAGAGTTAATTGCTCTTGATAAAAGAACTGCAAAATTAAAAGAAATGGGTGTTGAAGTTATATCTGTATCAATCGATTCACATTTCACTCACAATGCATGGAGAAATACACCAGTAAATGAAGGTGGTATCGGACCAGTTAGTTATACTATGGTTGCTGATATTAACCAACAGATCGTTAAAGATTATGATGTTCAGTCTGGTGGTGGTATGGCTTACCGTGGTACTTTCTTAATTGATAGAGATGGTGTTGTTCGTCATCAAGTTGTTAATGATTTACCATTAGGAAGAAACATGGATGAGGTTGTAAGAATGGTAGATGCTCTACAATTCCATGAGCAGTATGGTGAAGTTTGTCCAGCTGGTTGGAGCAAAGGTGATGAAGGCATGAAAGCATCTCCTAAAGGTGTTGCTGAGTACTTAGCAGATCATTCAAACGATTTATAATATTTCTTTAAATTTTAATCTAAGTTTTCTTTTTTTAATGCGTTTATTATGAAATATAGCTATACACTATGTATTTTGTTTTTTTGCTTGATTCTTAATAATGCAGCATATTCTTATGTTTCAGACTATCAAATAAATCAGTTTCAACAGCTTGAAACTGATGATGCTAAAACCAAATCAGATGATGATATTGCGGTTGTTGATCAACAAGAGGGTCAAGATATCGAATCAATTGATGAGATTGATATTGGGCAATCTATATTACATTTTACTCATTTAGATAAAATCAAAACATCATCATTTGAAGGTATAAAAAAATAGTGTAACCTTTTCACAAGCCATGTTGAATACGCAGGAAGAAACAGGCGATCCTTTGTTTGTTTTACTTGCAAAAAAAGGTGGTATTGTAGATAAAAACTCACTATATTTAGGTGGATCTGCTGGCTACATACCTACATGGAATATAGATAGTACGCATAATCAAACCACATCACAATTAAGTAATTATGATACTCAAGGTTATTTTCTTGCTAACTTTGGTGACTGGTTTTCTGTATATGGTGCGGTCAATACTTTTACTGATAATGGTATATGGAGTGTAAATCCAGGTGGTGTATATTTTATATTAGGTAATTTAGAAAAATCTCCTGTTTATACATATGCAGCATTATCCACGGTTAATTTTGGTAATTTTGGTGAGCCGACAAACTTTTTACCAACAGTAACACGATTATATTTTATGCAATCTGGTGGTAATGTTAACTTATCCTATAATACTAATGGTTTACAGACAAATATTGTATTTCTTGGCCACTCTAATAGTAAGCTTGGTGTAGCAAACGCATATAATGGTAATGTGAAGTTAGGCTATTCATTAAATCTAAAATACACCAAAGATTTAGGCACTGATGGTGATTTTTTCTATGTTGGATCAGCATATTCAAATGTCTCAGGTTTCACAAACAAAAACAATAACAATGTGGGTTCCATAGATTTTAACTTTGGTACAAATATTAGTAAGTTTAATTTTATGAATGAATTAGTTTTTACAGACAAAAGTGTAAGTAGTATTACAGATACAACAAGAGCATTTGAGTTGCGAGAAGGCTCTTATGAATCAATATTTCCAACAATTGTTGGTGAGAACTTTTTATCAGGTAACTCAAGAGTTTATTCATGGTCTTCTCAACTTGATTACTCGGCAGAAGTATATAGTAAGGAGCTTATACCGTATATTAGTTATTCACAAATCCAACAAAACTCAGATAATTATGCCGCAATAGTTGAATCTGGTTTTCGTTATAATCCATATGCTGACTCATGGATTGGCTTTAGTTATAGTTATATAAATGCAAAATCAGACTCAGATGATCAAAGGGATAATCTATTATCTATGTATCTAAAGGTATATATATAGTGTGTAACTTCAGTTATAATATTGCTTGAATTTATTAAAATATAAAACTAATTATGTCTTGTAAGAGAGTATTTATAACTATTTGTGTTTTTTTTGTGCTTTGTAATATCTCAATAGCATATTATGTTGAAGATGATGGTAAATGTATTGTAGTAAAAAACAAGAATGTTATTAACCTTATTGATACATTAGAGATGAAAGAGGGTGAAGCATTAACACCAGATCAAATATTAACTATTGTCAAAAATAACGGCAAAATAAATCAAGATTACTAATGCTAAAACGTTATTTTATATTATATCCATTTTTTTTCTTATTTTGTTTATTATCAGTATATGCAGACAATAATCAAACAATAAAACCTTCCAGTACAAGTAGTATCGCAGAATATTCAAATGCAGCATTAGCTATACAAGATGTATCTATACAAGAAGGAGAGGGTCTAAGTAAAAAAGAAGATCAAGATATTGAAATAGAGACTTATGATAATCTTGTAAATGATAAATTTTTAGATAACTATATAAATAAAGCACCAATACAAACATCTTTCTTTAATGGGTTTAGAGTAAATGAGGTTTTTTCTCATGCAATGCTAAATCCATTAAAAAGAACTGGACATCCTCTTTTTATGTTGCAAGCTAGAGAGAGAGGTATTCTAAGTGATGATTATTTATATGTTGGGGGAAAAGCAGCAGTTATTGACTGGAATAGAGTTAATAGAAACAATAATGGTGGTGCCTCAAAACAGTTCTCGACATTAGTAGATGGTTATATAGCATCAACCATGTCTAAATGGGTAAGTACTCTTGCTAGTGTATCAATATACAACGATGACAATGGTACACAAATTTATCCATATTCGCTATATTTTATTGTTGGAGATTTGTCTGAGAGTCCATATTTTGGTTATATAGCTAGCTCAGCTATTATGTATGGTAACTTTGAAATAGTTTCAAACTTTGTACCTACTTTAACAAGACTCTACTTTATGCAAGCTGGTGGCAATGCTAACATTTCATACCATACAGAAAGTGTTCATCTTAACGCTGTACTTTTAAACTCAAACCCTAGCAGTTATTTCGGTACTACAAATGCTGATAGTAAAGGGGGTGTGGGTTTTTCATTAAATTCTAAATATACCTATGAGATGAGTAATTTAGGCGAATATCAGTATGTAGGATTAGCATACTCTAATGTATCTGGTTTTAACTCTAATAGTGGTGGCACAGTTGGTACTATAAACCTTAATTATGGAGCTGCTATCTCTGATATTAACTTTGTTCTAGAAGGGTTAATCACAGACAAAGGTGTTTCAGAAGTTAATTTTTCATCTCCTATTAGTACGAACAAAATATCAGGAGTACCATTTTTTGGCTCAATTAGGCCTGATTCTGGCCTTATATATGATAATTTTTTGACATCAGGCGATGTAGTATCTACATGGTCTGCTCAGACTAGTTATACTTATAATGCTTTTAACAAACGCTTGATTCCTTATGTTAATTATTCACATA
Source organism: Elysia chlorotica (assembly GCA_003991915.1). Lineage (NCBI taxonomy): Eukaryota > Metazoa > Mollusca > Gastropoda > Plakobranchidae > Elysia > Elysia chlorotica. The sequence goes on along the minus strand of RQTK01002041.1, from coordinate 1,035 downwards.
TATTACAAAACTCAGATAACTATGCATATCAGTATGGTACTGGTGCTAGGTATAATTTAATGTATAGTTCTTGGTTAGGTTTAGACTATACAAGTATTACAACAAAGAGTCCTGTATATAAGTCTACTCAGAATTATCTTTCCATAAGCTATGTTATATATGTATAATAAATTCTATATTTGTTTTAAAAATTATTATAGTCCTAAACTTCAGTTTGATAAGTCAATTGGGATTATAGTTGTATGGTAATGCCCTTTAATGTAGTTAAAATCACTTGATATTCTTTATGCTGATGCAATTAGTCAAAGGTTTACCTGTTATCGATGCATCTAAAAAGTATATGTATAGTTTATAATACGGTTTGAATTTGTTAAAATATAACAATAATCATGTCTTTTAAGAGAATGTTTATAACTATTTGTGTTTTGTAATATCTCAATAATAATATTGCGTCAAAGATAATAGTAAATGTGTAGTAAAAAATAGGAATGTTATTAACCTTATTGACAGATTATAGATCAAAGAGGTTGGAGCATTAACACCAAATCAAATATTAACTATTGTCAAACTAACGGCAAAACAAATCAAGATTACTAATGTTAAATAGATACTATATAATATACCCATTTTTTTTCTTATTCAGCGTATTATCGCTATATGCAGATAATAAGCCTTCTGATGATACCAGTATAACTAATATAACTAAAGGTTCTAATGCGGCATTAGCAATACAAGATGTCGAAATGCAAGAAGCTCAAGCTTTAACTCCAAATGAAGAAAAAAATATATTAGATGAAACAACAGATAATCTTATAAATGATAATCTTCTGGATAAATATGTAAATAAAGAATCTATTAAAACTTCATTTTTTAACGGCATTAGGGTTAACCATACTTTAGGTCATGCAAAAGACTGTTGAGTTAATCTAAGATTTTTCACAATTGTATTAACCAGAATATTTTTTATGAGAAATTGACTGCAAATCTCCTATTTTGTGTTCTATATCATTTATTTTGGCTGATATAGATACATTT